>JASANC010001670.1:0-49723 GCA_030248135.1 Theristus sp. LFF4_11 | reverse complement strand
GTGTCTTCTTGTTCCCCATTTTCTTCGTCTTCATCTCCAAAGCCGAATTCAATCTGGCCGCTTTCGCGTTCGTCCGCACTGGATAACTGCTGCAAAAGACGTTTTTTCGGTAATTTCATGTTTCAGGATCAAAGCTGGCATAGTTAGCCTCATTTCCTTCATTTCATTGCAAGTTGGTTCACGGAACACTCGGTGTCAGTGTCATAAAACTTGGCACTAGTGCTTTACCACGTAGCGCCTTTCACAGTTTCTTCACTTTCCTCACGCACGTTGAAGCGTGGGTTGGTGAATCAGTTTGCGTGAAACGTGCAATTGTGTTTCATAATTTCATTCAGGCTCAGCACTACTGGACTACTAGGTTAGGTTCGAAAGTCCATTCAATCAAATCACGACCAGTTTCTTTAATAAACAAATATTCATGTTCACTTCATCCGGGTAATCATTGCGCCAATTATTTTCGTCGTTTGAGTCGCTGTCGTCGTCGGCTGGCTGTTCTGTAGCTTCCTGTTCTTCGTCAATCGCGTGCATCAGCATTTCATCATCGTCTTTGTAGTACCTGCAGTTATCATCATTAGGATCGTTGTCTTAAAGGCTGTTCTGTTCACAGTTGTTGGTTTTAACAGTTTTTGCCGGTGCGGATCCTTTCAACCTCTTTCCAAAAAAATGCAAGCATAAAAACGTCTGCTGACGCCGAGTTCCTGAAACAGGCGCTTAAAAAACAATCCAAAACACAGCATGTCGGTTGGGAGAAATTCGATTCGTCTACAGTTAGTGCGTCGAATTCCAATACTCACACGCACTCACCCATAGAAATACGCATTTCGAGTGTCCGTCAACGGCAGCGGACACAACCAGTCTGGGTTTTGCTGATGCTTGGCACCCTGTAGAGGCCCGCTTTTCGTGTCGAGCACAAAGTAGTCGTAAACAAACGCACTGTTTGTATTATTTTCGATTTCGACCAGTTTTTCCCGTTTTTTTCGGTCAAACCGTATCGCCGGTTGGCCGTTGCATGAGATCGTCGACTTTGGCGTTTCGCATTTCGAAGTGGCCGGTGGATGATTGTTGTCGTTACTGAACAGCTCATCGTCTTGGAGCGTACAGAGTGGGTTCGCGCTTTCGTCGGCGATTTTCGGATCGACAGTTGATCCACTGACGTCGTCGCTTGGATCGCTTGATTCTCCATCGCGTGACGGCTCTGCATTCGAAAATTGCTGTCATTGACACTTTTTATACGACTTTTGTTTGATCCATTTGAAGCATTTCTTGGGAAGCACACTTTTCGGAAATATTTCATAATTTCGCATTCCTACAAGCTGTATCAATGGCATGGCAGTGACATCTGTAATTTTAGAACACCACTAAAGTAATCAATTTACAATTGTCTCGCTCGAACGACATAACCTATGTACCTGTTTCAAAATCCACTTTCCGCAATGAATCCACGACGAAAGTCAGACGTCGTCGTTTCGTCACGGGCTCATCATTTTCATGCTGGCCATATCGATCATTTTCACAATCATCCAATTCGAGGTCTCCAACGTGCAGTGATTTCTGGTCTTTGAAAGTTTTCGCAAAAATTCGGTGCTCCACATTGGAATCCAGAATGTCAGACGAGTTTGCTGTGTGCCAACGAATATAACGACTGCTGGAAATTGAGAAAACGGTGCGTTACAATGCGAACGTTATGTCTACTGTCTTCGGGGCCAGTTTCACAAACATTGCAAACACAGAAACCCTACTAATTTTGGAGTCCAATATTGCTACTACACCTGAACACATTCATGCAGTCATCCAAATTCACTTTCCTCACTTTACTTTTGACACAACTGCGCGTCACTAAATACTGTTTCATGAATGCGTCTTTAAAGGATGTACCACACGGGGTGTGTAATGGAACTGGTTGATTTCAATTGTTAAATAACGTTATACACAGTTTTGTGTTGTTTCTGTTTATCTTTACTACACCGCATTGATGTGGAATACCGCAATCGCTTTGAAAACACACTAAAATGTTCTAAACTCGCCTGGTAGAAACTGAATCAGCTGCTTGTTGTTCACCGACAGAATGGCAATTTTTTTCGCTGTCAATTTCATTGTCATTTTGTTTCGATCGCTTCTCTGGCACAATTTTTGACACGACCAACGAATGCAAACTGTCGTCGGAGAGTTTACGTTTCACGCGTAACACGATTGGCACGGGCGAAGAGAACGTCGCCGTTGTCATATTGTCTCTTTTATCAGGTGTGCAACTGAGATGTGGTACGTTTTTCTGTTGGTTTGTTCTTTGTTTGAGGCCACACAACCGTCTGGAGATTGATGGTTGAACTTCAGTGATTAGTATAAATTGACCCAAATTTAAAACAGGGTGTAATAATCGGGATCGAGAGTCTCGTCAATCGAGCCCGTCTTGGCGGTCCTTGACTCCTTCCTGAAAACAAACGTGCGAGTCGAACAGAAAAAACGACGAAAGAAAACGTGATGCATAAATGTAAAAACTAAAAAAAACATAAATCACCGAACCCAATTTGGTACACAACACAACTATTGAGGACCAGCACAACCAAGAAACGATGTCACTTTTTGCCAGTTAACATAAAACGCTGTATTAATCAAATCTCACATCTTCTTGAATCCTGTTACACGACACTTGAAAATTCGAACCGCTCACCTCTGCTCGAACGGTCAACTCAAATCGGTTGCTTCAGGCTACATATATGGCTGCATTCACTCACCAACCGTGTTCAACGGCGAAGCGAAAGCGTGCGAGCAAAAAAAAACAAAACAAAAAACAAAACAAATCAACAAAAAAAGAACCTTGAACGATTCCTCCAACAGTGACAGCTCCGATACCAAGTCGCTGATTGCTGTTTTCAGCGCCTGTATCGGCGCGTAATCGGCGCTGGACGTCTGAACGCGCAGCACGACTTTGTGCTCGAGCGGATGCGGCACCTTGTAGCCGGCAAACAACACCTGCGGGTCGCGCAACAGCTGGCTGAAAATTGAATGCTCGCTTCAATCAATTCCAGTGCCACAAACTCGAAATTATAGGAAATCAGCTGTTGGTCTGTGATGCATGTGATGTATGCATTCTGTCATTCTGTGCGGGATCATAGACCAAAAACCCGCACACAAGCCATGTTTCACTTTGAATTTTCCGTATTTTTTGTTTAACGTATTTTGGTTTTCTGGTATCTGCGGCCTTTTGGTCGCTAAAAAACGCTATAATTTAGAAAATTTCTGATGTAATTGGCTATGTTAGAGTTAGACTGTAAATTGTACTGATGCCGAAATATCTTGCGGTTCTGAAACAGAGTGACGCCAAACAACAGAAACACAAGTTTCAATTTGCAGTTTGACAAAAAAAAGTAAGTAAACTGCTGCTGCAAATAATGGGCACACCGCACACGGACTGCGGAACGGATGTTATATCTGATGTTGCTGTTACGTTTTGCATTTCACGGGCATTTCAACGAGTGAAACGCAACAAAAGTAAGCTAGCTCACTGCTTTAACAAGTTTCCAAGCGTATGGTCCTCTTTGTTAATCGTGAAAACAGCGGCGTTTGGCACTTTTGTATCTTTTTCAACGATGATCCTGATGATTTTAAAAAATTTCAAAAATTTTGGTTAACAAGTCAAACAAAAATCAGAAACAAAAACTAACAAGTCAAAAGTCAGAAACAATAAAAAAAGCCAACTTCTTTTCTCCGTCGTACAACAAAAACGATTCAAACGGCGGCGGCGCGTTCATAACAACGAAGAGAACACTCACACTCAGCAGCCTCTTTCTGAATTGTGAAATGCACCTCGTGTCAGGACAAAACCCCGGGTAGTACTCAAGGACGTAATGCATCATTATTAAAACAGCTGCATCTGCAGTTCCGGTGCTCCTCCTCCATAACACAGGAAAGAAAAAAATGCAAAAACCAAATTGATCATTTTCACCTTATCAAAAAGGCTTGGCTTAGGATTAGGATTAGGTTTAGGATTAGGAACCTACAACGACTCATTACAAGCAACCTCAGATCAAAAATCGAAAAAATCACTTTTAAGAATGTATACAAATCCTTAGTGTTTGGGGTTGGGGGTCTGAAAAAAAATTTTCTTCGTTTTAAAAAAAAAATTGGATTTTCTTTTTCAAATTAAAAAAATGGGTTGGCTTGTTTTATGATATTACGCTCCAGTTAACTCACGCTCCACAACTTGATGTTCTCGGACATTGCTAAAACGGACCTAAACCTAAAAACCAAACCTAAGGCTGGCGCTTCTTTTTTAAAACGCACGCGCCGCGGCATCGGCATGCTCACGCTCATGATTGCTGGAGCTTCTTTTTTAAAACGCACGCGCACCTCGCATCCGCATGCTCATGCTCATGATCCACTAGCGCGCGTGCACACGCTCCGGCCCCAACAAAAACTTGTTCAAAACGCAATTGTTCTGACATCTACCTTCTTGAAAAGGCTTGGCTTAGGTTAGGATTAGGTTAGGAATAGGTTTGGCTTAGGATTAGGCTTTAGGACTAAGATTTGAATCAAGTCCGTTTTAGCAATGTCCGACAACGCGCGTGTTTTACCTGAAGCGGATTTTAGAAAAGAAGGGCAGCCCTCATGATTAGGGTTGTTAAACAAAAATGAATGTTTTTTTAAAAAGTGATTAAAAAAAACAAAAATGCCGATTTAAAAAAAAAAAATTCGAAAAATTTTCCTCTAATATGCTCTGAAAACCTCAATTTTGGCACAATTTTTCGAAAGTTCAACAAAAATTTTCTTTGATTATACCTCGTAAAACCTTTAGCAGTCGATTTTGGGCCGTTTTACCGACTGATTTTAGGCTTCGACAACATCTGCGATGAAGTTTTTGAGCGTCCCAAAACTTAGCCTACCATTTCCGATGCAGATAAGGTGACGATTCGCCTCGCAGAGCGTCCGATTGTGCTCGCTGCTCCGTTTGCAAGCGCTACGTTGTCTGGTTGCTGCTTCGTGTCGTGTCGTCGCGACACCATCAGAAGAATTGATCGACTTTCAAGGCGGTATGTTTGTCTTCACTTTAGCATTAGCTTAGCTGGGGACAATTAGTGACGTTTTGGAGGTCAAAACACAAGAAGAGGCATGGTGACGGTTTGGAAAAAGGGTAATTGAGGTCACCAAAACAAAATATGCAAAGTTCCGCCATACGGGAGTCATTCGGGAGGCGCTTGCATATCATATGTGGTTCTTCGGACTCCCTGATTGATTTAGCACAACTTTGATTTTTGAATTTTTTTTTTTAAAAAAACAAAAAACAAAAATGACTATTTTTGTTTTTTTTAACAACCCTACCAGTACCGAAGGCGAAAGCAAATTTTCGTGGGGGGGGTTGTCGTCACGTGGGGGGGGGGGGGGTGCCTAAATTTTTTCAGTGGGGGGTGTCAGTCATG
Source organism: Theristus sp. LFF4_11 (assembly GCA_030248135.1). Lineage (NCBI taxonomy): Eukaryota > Metazoa > Nematoda > Chromadorea > Monhysterida > Xyalidae > Theristus > Theristus sp. LFF4_11. The sequence continues at coordinate 44,309 of JASANC010001670.1, read as the reverse complement.
GTACAGTGACACCCCACCCCCCCCCCCCAGGCGTGGGCAATGGGGGGGGGGGGCACTATTGTATAAAAATTTCTGGGGGGGGGGGGGGGTGCACCCCCCCACCCCCACCCATGAGATTTTTTTCGCTTAAATTTTGAAGGAAAAACGCTAAATTTTGCTGCAAAATCTTTGAAATTACAATGAAGAATGTCAAGTAATCATATATTTAGCTTATATTATGGACTTTAAAGACAAAAAATCATGATTTTTGAGCGAAAATTCATGATTTTTGGGTGGTCTGAGTAAATTTTTGGGGGGTGTCACTGTGACTTAGGTCCATGTAGGGGGGGTGGGTGGGGGGGCTGGCAAATTTCGAGGGGGGTGTGGATGGTCCAGTGTCAGGTTTTGGGGGGTGGGTGTCGCGTCACCCCCCCCACCCCCCCCCACGCGGAGGTCTCGGGTGCTCTGGGGGGGTGTACCCCCCCACCCCCCCTCGTCTTCGGTACTGAACCCTACTCATGATCCATTAGCGCGCATGCACACGCTCCGGCCCCAACAACGTTCGACTGCTGACGGTATTACGAGAAAATACCGTATCAAAGAAAATTTTTGTTGAACTTTCGAAAAATTGTGCAAATTTGAGGTTTTCAGAACATATTGGAGGAAAATTTTTCGAATTTTTTTAAATGGGCATTTTTGTTTTTTTAATCACTTTAAAAAAAAAATTGATTTTTGTTTAAGGCGGAAACACCATTTAGTTTTTGGTTGGCACGTTTTATGATATTACGCTCCAGTTAACTCACGCTCCACAATTGGATGTTCTCGGACATTGCTAAAACGGACCTAAACCTAAAAACCAAACCTAAACCTAATCTTAAGCAAAACCTGTTCCTAACCTAATCCTAACCTAAGCCAAGCCTTTTTAAGAAAGCAAGAATGAAAATAACTGCGTTTTGAACGAGTTTATGTTGAGTGCGGAGCGTGTGCACGCGCGCCAGTGGATCATGAGCAATGAGCAATGCGGATGCGGGGCAGGTGCATATCATAATGAAGCTTTGCGTTAGTTTTTTGTCCGTACGCACAAACGCAGTAGCGAAAGCGGGACCTCGGGTGAGGGGGGGGGGGTGTTTGCCTAATTTTAGAGGGGGGGGGGTCAGGTGCCTTCTCGTTGAGGGGGGGTGCACGGTCGGGTAGGGTTGTTAAAAAAAAACAAAAATCGTCATTTTTGTTTTTTTTTTAAATTTCAAAAATCAAAGTTGTGCTAAATCAATCAGGGAGTCCGAAGAACCACATATGATATGCAAGCGCCTCCCGAATGACTCCCGTATGGCGGAACTTTGCAGATTTTGTTTTGGTGACCTCAATTACCCCTTTTCCAAACCGTCACCATGCCTCTTCTTGTGTTTTGACCTCCAAAACGTCACTAATTGTCCCCAGCTAAGCTAATGCTAAAGTGAAGACAAACATACCGCCTTGAAATTCGATCAATTCTTCTGATGGTGTCGCGACGACACGACACGAAGCAGCAACCAGACAACGTAGCGCTTGCAAACGGAGCAGCGAGCACAATCGGACGCTCTCCGTGGCGAATCGTCACCTTATCTGCATCGGAAATGGTAGGCTAAGCTTTGGGACGCTCAAAAACTTCATCGCAGATGTTGTCGAAGCCTAAAATCAGTCGGTAAAACGGCCCAAAATCGACTGCTAAAGGTTTTATGAGGTATTATCAAAGAAAATTTTTGTTGAACTTTCGAAAAATTGTGCCAAAATTGAGGTTTTCAGAGCATATTAGAGGAAAATTTTTCGAATTTTTAAAAAAAAAAATCGGCATTTTTGTTTTTTTAATTACTTTTTTTTCAAAAAAATTTTATTTTTGTTTAACAACCCTATGCACGGGCAGCAAATTTTCCTGAGGGGGGTGCACTGGCAGAAAAATTTCGTGAGGGGGGGGTGCACGGGATCGCACGGGTAATACCAAATTTTTGCCTTAGAAAAACACAGAAATTCTTGTAAAATACAGAATATTTTGTGCAAACAAGCTGCTTGTTTGGTCAGAAACAACAAAATCTATGCAGGGACAGACACAAACGTCAAGAAAAATGCAAAAATTACGGTATTGTTGGAAAAAATTGAGAAGAGATTGACCACCGTGAGGGGGGGGTTGCGATCCCGTGTTTTCTCGCGGAGGGGGGGTGGGGGGGAGTCTAGTACCCGTGTCGAGGTAAAGGGGGGAGGGGGGTACACGGGTATCTGCCCGTGCACGGGCAGGATTTTCGGCTGAGGGGGGGGGGGTGGACCCCCCTACCCCCCGCACTTTCGCTACTGCACAAACGTCGTTCTAAATCCCGTGCGCAAGCTAATCGTGTCCGTAATGCATTAAGATAGCACACACGACACGATTTCTAAATTGCGTGGCCATTTTTTACGTGTCGTATCCGTGCGTACGTACAAAAAAACTAATTGCTAAACGCGCCTTTAACAACCCTACTGGGCAGTGACTGTGTAGGTGTGGCGGGGAGGGACGGTTGCAAGGAGACCGGATAGCTGACCCCGCCCCGATTAGGAGGCGAGATTTGCAGAACTGCAAAGTGAAACCGGTAGTGGATTGCGTTCGAAAAATAATATATCATCAGTTACCCTTTGCAAATCGACAACATCGTCAGTCAGTCTGCATATGCACTTAGTTGAGTAGTCACCAATCACCTTGTCTTCATCGTATGTCACTTGACTCTTGCCACAAAAGCTTCTGCAAAATGATGCTTCACCAGTTCAGTTACATTTTATCAATCAAACGAAGAATTGTGATTTTTGACCACGAAGTTTGAGAATTGTTTAAGGTAAAAAACCGATATTTTTTAGGAAAAAAACTAAAAAAAAGTTTTAAAACGGAAACGAAACCGGTTTTTTCTTGCGCCAATTAGCACAACTTTGATTTTCCCATTTTTTACTTGAACAAACATTTTTTACAACGCTACGTAGCGTAGATTAAATAGATCCAGCCGGAATTCGCGGAAGGGCGAGGCGAAGGGCGAACAGAAGAAATTAAAGAGCAAGAAAGAAAGAAGGACAATAACAGAAAAACAGCAATGACATCAAATTCGTTCTCCAGCTTGTGGGTTAATCGAAATCTTGTCCAGAACAACAACAATGCTGATAACGATGGCAACGACGCGGCGGTGGCGAACGGCAATTTTACAAATGTTTTGTGCAGGTCGGTTAGCAAGTTTTTTTTGATGTGGAAATTTTTGTGTGTGGAAATCTGTGTGTGTGTGTGCGTCTTGTGCCTGGGCTTGGTAAAAATTGTTTCAAATTCGGGTTGTTTTTATGAACCAGGTAAAAACCGCCCTCTATTTCATTCTCAGTGCAAAAGCGGCACGCGGGTTTATTTCCCGACCCGTGTTTCTGTTCCAACGGATTTTTTGATCGAAATCAAGCGAGTAACAAAACTTGTGTAAAAACTTATTCGCAGCAAGTACAATCAACAAACTGAATAAACTGAATCAATCCGACCTTGTTATCGACTTTTTTGAACTATCTTTTTTGAAATGCAACCCAGATACTACCTGAGCAACGCGTGTCGCTTCGGTTCGCAGTGCATGTTTTCGCATGATCGCAATGCTGCGCGTCCCGCAATGACCTGCGTCTATTATTTGGCCGGATCGTGCCATTATGGCGCCCAGTGTCGGTTAGTTTGGTTTGGGCTTGCAAGCATCGGATAGGCAAACAAAATTGCGTGAATCAAGACCTGAGTGTTTTTGCCTGGTTGGCTTCGTTTTTTTGACAGTGAGACACTTTCATGACTTTTTATGTGTCACATGAAGTTATCACCGGGTTGAAACACACACTGAAAAAAAACTGCAACGCTGCAGAAATCCAGTTGAATGTCATTCAACGTTTTTGACAGTCAGTATGAGACTGATGAAGTTTTGTTGTTCAAATAAAACAAGCAAAAACGCCACGCCAATCAGCGATGTCAATGCCGAACAAGACGATAAACTGATGTTGTTCACTTTTCAGCTACGACCACGTCAGGCCGTCGAACAGTGCTAACAACAACACCAGCTCAAGCTCAGCTGCGGAACAGCCCGCTCCGACCGCAAATGGTTGGTTGTTCTCTGGGTATTATTATTGTAGTCCTAAAAATCGCAAATGAATCTTTTGCCTTATCGTGGGAAGCGCTGCAGCGAGCGCACTCCCTCGATATTTGCGTTATTGATTGATTGCTAGTTTGCATACTACCCTGCCTGCAAACAAACGTCTCTCCAACTGTCACTTCTTGTCATCTAATCTGCGAATTGCCGAAAACATGTATACATCCAGCCAGTTTCAGCCGCCGCCACGAACAGATCGAGTAGCACGACGACAACGACAGCAACCACAAATAACAACGACGACACAAACAGTCGATCCAACCCAAACAACAACAACATCGTGCGCAACATCTGGTCGCTGCGTACGGCGCCGCTGTCACAAGCGTCCCGACTAAGAGCGGACGCGCCCGAGTTTGTGCCGCGTTCGTGTGGGTCGTCGTTGTCGGCGACGGGCGTGTTGACGCCGCAGCACACGCAAACAGTGAACTTCGCTGCTGACTCGGAAGATGATCGCAATACGCCAACAGTGACGCCATTTGGCGAGTGGCCCGGTGAGGAGAGGGCGTAATGGACGGGGGGGGGTACTCAGCTTGCTATGATGGACGCCCTCGTGGCCTGGGTGGTAGCGCATTAAACTCCTGTGCATGTGCGCTCGGGGCATGGAGTCCCACCGGCGGGTGCACAGTCACTTAGTGACAGAACACACTCGATGGGCGCCCCTTTCTCGTCGGCGTTCGTCTGTACGCTGCTCTGAGTCAGCGCTGCTGTCTGCTAAAAAAAACATCGCCACCAACAAATCACTTGTGCGCCAACCAGCGTGTAAGTGTCCTTTTTCTAACATGTCATTCTCGATTCAGCCGTCGCCGCACACGACGAGCCGGACGACGCAACGATGGCAACGGCAACGAGCACACAGGAGCACACACCGACGAGCGTCGCGCTGACAACGCCGTCCGGACAGCTGAAGTACAACACACTGTGTCCGTACAGTCTGACGGGACACTGTTGGTACGACCGGTGGGGTGCGGCTTGGCCGGGCATTTACAGTCCTTCTGGAAAATATATGCAACATGACGTAATGACCAAACAGTCACCGCTGAGAATTGCTCATGACTAACCAATCAGCGCTGAGAGTAGCTATAACCAACCAATCAGCCAGTTGCATATATTAGCGAGATAGACTGTACGAAATAAAACTTTTTCTTGCAAAAATCAAAATAATCGGTTCTCTGTCAGCCTTCCGAAAACTGGCTGCTGTGAACGAAGCGGAATGAAATGGTGTTTGAAACGGAAATAAAACCGGTGTTTTTTCTTTGCTGGCAGTATAAAAAACCCGATTTTTGTTCTACCATCCCCAGGTACGAAGCGGAGAACTGCCAATTCCTGCACGGCGACCTGTGCGACATCTGCGAGCGACCGGCATTGCACCCGACCGACGCCGTCGAGCGACAGAAACACATCAACGTAGTTTTTTTGGCGTTTTGACTGATTTTTTTCTCTTTCTGTGGTTTCCGTTTGAATGGATACGTGTGTGTGTTTTTTTCAGGAATGCACCGCAGCGATTGAGAAGGACATGGAGAAGGCGTTTGAAGCGGCCGAGACGGATCGAGCGATCGAGCAGTCGAAGGACAAACAATGCGGCATCTGCATGGAGGTATGGTGATGAGGCGGTGGGTGTACACTGGGTGCTCATGCACGGGGGCCTGTCGTCTCTTTTCCGACGTCTAACCAGGAATAGGCACGTTGGCAGTTCGGAACGGGCATTGGAATAGGCATAATCTATCCACCTTTTTTTCCTCTCCCCCCACGAACCCTCGTAATCCCCGGCCGGGACCTTACCCCGGAACACCCCCGCCCTGGCCTCCCCCGGGAGCCCGTGGCCCCAAGACCCGGGACAGGCTAGAATTGTCTGGCGTGCACACCTCTGCTGCCGTGCACCTAGCACATGTGGAGGTGCTGGAGTGCGACTGAACTGATTGTGATGTCAGTAGAAATATCAGAACGACGCTGATTGGTCGTGTCAGGACGATCGCGTCCTGCCAGATCCAGCTCCGCTTGAATAGATGTCGCTTTTTTCAATGTGTCAGTTTGTATCGTTTTCATCTTTTTCCAGGTTGTCATGGAGAAGAAAAGCGATTTGTCGCGCCGCTTCGGCATTCTTCCAAGCTGTCGTCACGTGTTCTGTCTCGAGTGCATTCGGAAGTGGCGTGAATCGAGATCTTTCGAAGTGGAGATTATTCGGTTCGGGGGCGGGGCGGGGCGACTTTTTAGGCAACGCTTTCATTTTGCATTTTCAATGCAGATGCAATTTATGCAAAATTTTTGATGCAGATTTAATTTTTGCGAGACTTTTCAATGCAGATTCAAACTGCTCAACGCAGCTGCAATTTATGCACGAAAAAAATTTCTCAGCGCTTGCCCCGAGTGTCGCACGAAGTCCGACTTTGTCGTTCCCTCCTCGGTCTGGGTGGACGACGACGACGAGAAGCAAATGCTGATCGATGTCTTTCGAGAGCAGTGCCGCAAAAAACCGTGCAAATATTTCAACAAGGGCCCGCCGGAGGATGAGTGCCCGTTCGGCAACCAGTGCTTCTATCGGCATGAGCTGCCGGATGGAACTGTCGTACGAGGTAGTGCCTGTTTGATTGGTGGTGGCCTGGACGGTAGCGCCGTAGACTCATGTCTCTGTGCGTTCGGGCGGTCGGGCCCCGCCGAGGGGTGTATAATAATAACAGCAAAAAACTCGATGGGCACCCTACTCGACGGCATTTCACTGAGCGTTTCTGCGTTAGCCCTGGTGAAAAGCATCGCCTAAAATCACCGTTCGTTGGACGATTGATTGGTTGATTGAATGATTCGTGATTGGATGGTTTATTGCCTATTGGTTAATTGCTTGCGAATTTCTGTATAAGCGGAAGCGTGCTGAAAAAATACGAGTGCTAATCCACGTGTCTCGTGCGCACACGTCAGCATAGAACGGACCGTTCGGCCAATTATTTTTCACCTCCACTTAGGGTTGGCACAAGAAAAAAATCGGTTTCTTTTCCGTTTTAAAACCTTTTTTTCAGTTTTTTTCTGGAAAAAATAAAGAACCGGTTTTTTACCAACCCTACCTTCACCGGTTCCGCTTTCTGCAGGCGACAGTCCCCGGACGGTGCGTCGACGGATGCGCGAGCGCAGCGATACTGTCGGCCGCCGACGTCGTCGTTCGTACGTCATGTGGGACTTTCTGACGGTTGACGACGATTTCGAGGATTGGAGCTCCGCGACCAGCTCCGATTGGGACGACGACGACGATGAGCATCTCATGTCGGAGCTACTCGTTCGTTTTCGTTCACGTTTCGGTTTTTTTCAGAGTTTTGCAGCTCTGTATTAGCGGTTGAATTTGGTGGTTGGCGGTCGGATCCATGCATTCATGTGCATGCAGGCATTGCTTCCAAGGAGGAGGAGGAGTCTTTCCTACACAGAATACATGCGTCACGTGTGACCACCAACCAAAGCGCTGTTTGCCTTTATAATTTAGAGTTTCCTTCACAAACGTTACTTCAGAATTTTTCCTGTTCGAAAGTTCGAAAATCTGAGAGAGTGAGAGCAAAACCGGCATCTCCGTGCAGGACTTCGAAGACAGCGACATCGAGACGCTGATGGCGTGGACGGACGCGGCGCACAATCTGAATCGACTCGAGTTCCTGGACGAGATTCCGGTGGTACAGTTGGAGAACATCGACTGGGACAACGCCATGTCCGAGATCGAGCAGCTGACGGCGACGCTACGGGCGGAGTCGTCGGACACGGAGGATGACGCCGAGACGGGCGCACGTTGGTGGCGCAGTTTGTTTTGTGGCTGGCATTCGATTTTTTGCAGCAAAACTGATAGCTGAGTGGAGAGCGCGGTGATTGGACATAGTGCCCCGGGGTATGTAGCGAATCAGTATGATGATGGAATTTGCTGTTGAACTGACCATGCGGATACACAAACGAGCTTATTAGCGCCAGGAGCCGAGGGGAGTTCAAATCGAGAAATCGAGCTCATCAATCTGCCCAATAACCAATCAGCTGACAGTTCCAAGTTGTATCTCGAAATTTGGGCACAGTGCAAACGCAATGCAATGTGTTTTTGCGTACAGACACGACGAGCGAGCGTCGTCGTTTCGCCGCTGGCGTTCGCGGCGGCCGCGCCAGCAGCACGCGCACGGCCCAACGAGCCAATCACCACCGTTCCTCCACTCGAGGCTCCGCCCCTTCCAGTGAGCGCACATATCATGGCCAACGCAGCAATCAAAGTGCGTTCAAGCATTTTAGTGGAAACCGTGTTATCAATTTTTTATGTCACAAATACTGTATGAGTAATGTTCTACACGTTTACAATCACAATTATCACAGTTACCGAAAGGCCCGTTCGTATTGACGTATGCTGACGTACGTCAAAGATGCGTTTCCATGGAAGGTGGTATGCAACATTTAAAACATGACGCCTCACGTGACGTGCCGTACATAGTCCGCATGGACTGTGGTCTGCTAAAACACGAGACGTGCCGTGCCGTGTACGCACACGTCACGATGAACGGGCCTTAGCAATTCCACCTCAATCACACACCTTAACCGTAACCAAGCAATCGAATTGGGTATTTTGCCGAGCGCTCACGCAGGCGCGACCACACCAACAACGGGCAGCTCCGGGCGTTCCCTGAGAGCGGCGCGTGCCCCCTGGGCGCGGTCCGGCTCCGCCTCCGCCTCGACGTCCGGTTTCGTGATGCGCGGCCGATCCGGTGTGCGAAATCAGCGTCCCGTTTGGGCGAACGAACAGCAGCGACGCAACGCCACGCAACAGCGGCGTGGCAACGCGCGCAACTGGCGACCGAGCACGCTGACGGAAGTGGTGCGCGCCAGTGCGCTCGAGGCACAGGTGGCACGGACGCAACTGTTGTGTTGATTGTGTTCTGTAGCCGGTGTTTGTTTTAATTGTGCATTGTTGGTGAATTATAGCCGATCCACCGGTCCTTTCCAGTGCTAGTCTACTAAACTAACTGCATAAATACAAACTGAATTCTTAACTCCACCAACGCATGAATGTTATTTTTGAAGCAGCAGCCCCCTCCCAATCGATTTCAGTAACCCGAAGGCACAAATTTCTTTCTTCTTCACTGTTCTAAAACATTCCATATTAAATACCAATCAAGCAGTTCGATTGTAAGTTTGTTGCGCTTGCAGCTCAATTGGCACAAATTTTCTACAGCCAGTCACTGAGTGCGTTTCAAAATTCTCACCAAATTTCAGTTTTCTCCTTATTTTCATTGCACTCATTTCATCATCGTTGTTTTTCAGTCGTACGCCGGCGCAAACGCCATGAATGAGAACCAGTCGAGCAGCAATACGGCCGCCCCCGCCCCGCCCACCGCCGCCGCCGGCAACTCGGCGTCCGGCTCCGCCTCCTCCGGTTCATCGACGCTAACGCGCTCGCAGCATCAGCCGGCGTCGTCGTCGTCGTCGAACTCGTCACGTAGCAACTGGCAGTTCGGTCAACGAAATCGAGCGCCAACAACGAACGGCATGTTCGCATCGAATAGTGGGTGGAGTCAGTGGAAAGAAACTCGGCTGGAGATTCACCGGTCTAACAGTGACTTACAGGCTGAAAGTTTTCCGGCCCCTAGAGATCTATGTCTTGACACCGGTGGTTTCATTCAATAAAGTTCAGCTAAAGCTAAAGACCCGTTTATACATGCCGTATGCATACGGCAGGTATAAACGGGCTTCAAGGCACTTGACGATAAAATGCAATGACTTCCGACTAGGCACGTTTGGATGGGCTAGTGTAGTCGGATTCTAATTGCTAGACAACGGTCTCTTGTTCCGATTCGATTTTCATGATTGTGTTTTAAGGTGCGTGTAATCATCAGTTCGTCTGATGATGATAATGAGAATGACGATAATGAATGGTCAATTTGGGTCTTTGAACTATCTATACATGCTGTTCATACAGTTTTATTGGAGTTTCCTGCTTTTAAAAAAATTCGAAATAAAATGTATGAATGAGTGGTAAATGGACGCAGCCAATCAGCGCGCTTCATTCGCTCATAAATTGCAGCGGCCGCCAACAGCTACACCCGGTGGAGCGAGCGCTTTCCGGGCGCCCGCGCGAGCAGCAGCGGTCAGCATCGTGCCGGTGCGGGACCCACCGCCGCCGACCGCCGTTTCGGCAGCCCGTCACGCTCGTGGGCGTATCGGCGGGGCGTCCGACGGGGCGGTCTGTTGGACAGCTTCGGTGCGCCGACCAGGGCGATTGCGGCCAGGTACAATCGGTACGGCGGCGGCGGTGGTGATGACGATGACGACAACGATGGGTGGATGTATTGATGCGCGCTATTGATGTATATGATGACCGTCGGTGAATTATGTACAATCGGCTGATTGCTTGCACACGCGTACTACAACTGATGAGCAGGCAGACACTAAATGCATGCATCACACTACTATGACCTAGTTTTTTAAACGTGACCCACTGAATTGACGTCATGTGCCGCCAAACACGCGCTTGCCGTTCACTGCAAATCAGACTTTCCGTTTAGCCGATTTCTTCCCGTAAACAAATGGTGAATGCCGAATCAGTCACACCAAACTGACATTTTAGTGCCTGTACTTTGACAAACGGGCGTTTTTAAAGTAAATGACGTCATTTTAGTCCGGGCACGTTTGATTAAATCCACAATATACGAATCAACGAATCAGCTAGTTGTATATAATTAACAGATAGACTGCAGCTTCGATGGCACACCGTCTTGGTGTCGACTGTTTTTTTCATGTTTTCATGGTTTGACTGTCGCCCGTTTGCAAAAGCAATAGATGTTGGATTTTTTTTCTCCAATCAAGCCGGTCCCACCCCGGAACCCGGTCATCGAGTTTAATTTGTTTTGCCATATAAAACAATTATCGATGCGTTTTCGACGGATTTCGCAAATATGTTTGCTGGGTCAACGCTGCTTTTGGTTTGTTTGATTTTTTGTCAAATTTGTCGCTTTCTCAAAAATCTGTGTGCAGTATGTTTGTTGTTTTTGTCCCAAGAGTGCCGTGGTTTGCTGTTGTGCCCCTTATTGATGTTGTGTTCTTATTCAACACGAATATCTGTAAGGATCGACAAAAATATATCTTCAAACAATATCGTTTCCTACCGTTCATTCTACTGCCAAACCGTTTTTCATCGTTTTTTATGTTAAAAATTGAAACGAGTTCTAGGATCGTTCAAAATTGAGAGAGAACTGTTGATTATACGACTCAGGTACCGTAGCTAGAATCTTGGAAGCAAGCGGTTTGATAAGCTGATTTGACTGACGGTGTGAAGAGCAAAAAAATGAAGAAAAGTTTGATGATCAAAGATGATAAAAAGATGTATTCATTGCGTTTGAAAAGTTCTTATGTGGTTCATCGATGGTTCAGATACCGTATTCTTGCTGTGATAAAAAATGTTTGTCTACTAAACTAAAACGCTGAAAAACTGTCTGTTCAAAATGGTTATTATTAGTCACTGATTGTCAACTTCACAGAGCCGTGTCGTGTTCAGTTTTCAATTTATAAAATTGTCCGTATTTATGATCACTCACTAGCATAGTTAGGTACCCGAGAAGCAGGTGTTGTTTCGTAAGATTGGTTTTTGGTTGAACTAGTGTGGTTGTATTTTTGGTCAAATTTTTACATCTTGGCTTGCTTGCTGTTTGGCTTAATGGTTCAGTAAATTATACCCGCTTATTTTATCAATTTTTGGTTCTGTTCTGTCCGGCTGGTCACTGAATAAACGTTGAATAATCCTGAAAGGAAAATAATTGATGATTTGGATTTTCACGTTTCCCATTGCTGTGGAATCGTCACACCAAAGTGAAAATTGGTGTTATTGAAATTGTCGACATTGATCGATTGGTGGTCTTGAGAATTTTGAAGTTGTATGTTTATGGTTTTACATTTTAAATTTTTACATTTTTAAATTTTAAATTTTTTAATTAAAATTGAGTGCATTCGAATGTGAAGAGGTCTGTCAACTTAATTAATCTGTCAATTATACACGCACAGACTGGAGGCAACGAACAAACAAACGGAGCAATGCGAATCGAGAGAAAATGCCCATCCGATCACGGATCTGATCCGAAGTAACATTAGAAAACGCCAGGCTCTGATAGCTTGAAAACCATAAAAAATGGAGTACGAGCCAAGCGAAGTCAACTATGACGCGTTAGCGAGTGAACTGGTCGAATTCCTGCGTTTACAAACGGACGTCTCGTATCCGTGCGCTCGTGTCGCCGTCGACAGAATGGTGCATTTGATCTATAAACGACTGCCTGCTGCTTCCATAGCGCTTGCGCCGCTTGTCAGTGCTGTTTCGAAGGTGGGTAAAGGCCAACTCATGCTCAAAAAAAGTTATCCGGCACGTCACGTCTCATTCATAGAGCAAACAAAACAGCAATCCAGCGCATCACACTCTTTAGAACACATGTTCATTCATACATGACGTGCCGTGACGTGACCTGCCGGATACATGTACGTTGGCCTTAATTCTTGCAATCTAACTCACTGATTGGTTGTGGCGACTTCGATGTTGTCGCCAATCAGCGTATTGGAATTACTATTCGTAAAAGCGAACCGTATGATTATACGACGTTCGCGCCACACTATAAACGTTTTTACTTCTGAGCACTCCGGAAAGCCGGACTCCAACAGAAAAGGACGGACAATTATGTCTATCCTCGCTAGCCAATCAGTATTTCACCTTCAATCAAGTGCAGCCAATTGTACCAATCTCTTTTGATTGCTTACCCAACGCCCACTTCTATAGCAGAAAAACTGCTTCCAACGTCGCAGCCCATGTGGTGGACAATAAAAAATTGCGACAATTCCTTTCCCCAAGGGCGTTGGGTAAGGATAAAAAGGGGGCAACAAACAACAAACGACAACAATCTCTTTTGATTCAGGACACCCTTGACGTGAAGTCCTGCAGTGACGCGCAGCGCATCCGCGCCGCTCTGAGGCAACTGAGCGGCTACAAAGAAGACTCGCAGCAACGCAGCTGGAGTTTGCACGAGGACCAGCAGAGCATTCTGGACACGTTGAGCGAGTTGGCGGCGTTAATGGTGAGCATTGAGGACGTTGGTTGAAAGGAGGGAATCGCAGATGAGGCTTCCGTTGTTTATGGATTTGATGTTGGCCAGCTCACACAGACACAAAGAACCTAGTCGATCTCTAAATCACTGCCATTCAGTCGACTGTTTATTAATCACGTGATGCATGCTTTTTGCGCATTACAGACGCAATGCCTGTACAGAAGGCATGCATCACGTGATCACCAACCAATCGGCTGACTGCCTTCAATTTAGAGTTCGACTGTATTATCATTTTTTTTTTGGTTCTGCGATTACAGTTAGTTTCATTCTTGATGCGTGTGACGCTGATGCGATTTCAACGACTCGGGCCACTTTGCATCAGGTTTGAATTGCCGCGTCATGCGTGAAACATGCAATGGTTCTATCTATGCGCGCACTGAGTCGCAGAACCAAAGTAACACATAATAACGAATGCCACACAGTTTTCTCAGTTTTGCAATGTTTTTTTGTTGTTCCAGCGTCTGTCCGATCGCCGCGTGCCGCTGCACGTGCTTGCCGAGGATGACTACGACCACCTGCTCGATCTGGTGCTCTTCTTTCAAATGGTGCGCCCTGGTGGTGTGCAGGTCAAACATGCGTTAGAAGCAGTAAACAAAGAATCGACAGTGCTGGTTTTCAACATTGGTGGAACATGTTTCTCGAACATATCAGATATCACCACCTCGAAAGCAGTCGAACCCTAAATAATCGGCGGATTGGTTGGTGATCATGTGATGCATGCTTTCTGTACAGGACAGACTCCGCCTTCACAGCATAATATTAATACCTGCACAAACAGTATGCATCACGCGATCACCAACCAATCAGTTGACTGTTTAAAACTTATTCAGTTCAACAATATTGCAATGAAAACAGAATAATGTAATAAAGTCAACCGAAACTGTAAAAAAACAACCTGAACGAAATGAAATATTCAAAACCAAAACAACATATGCCAATTTGAAACACAGGAAACTCGCACGCGCGTTCGCGAGCAAATGCTGGCGGCGCTCATCTCGGTGTGTCAGATCGATGCACTTCTCGTCGACATTCTGCTGCCGACCGTGCTGCCACTGGAGCTCGTGCAATTCGTAGTCAACGAAAAGTTTCGAGGTTTGGCTGTTTTTTGTTTCACCAAGGACAAAAATTGGATGTTATCAAGTTTCAAACAACCTTTTGATTTGGATTCAACAAAATCTGATTGGTCCTTCAACCTCGAGGTAGTCAACCTCAACAGATCAACCTCGAGGCAGTCAATCAGCGTAACGTATTGTTTTGGAGTTCATTTCGCAAAAGCGTTCCGTCCTAATTTTTTCCTGAACTTTTTTGCAGATCTTTCACAAAATTTTCCAATTTTATTTCAGAGACTCGTTCAGTGGAACTTTCACTGGATTTGCTGATAATGTTGTTTTCGACCGCCCAACCGCTGCCATTCAATCATTATGGTCGGTAGTTGGTTCAATTTATACTTTTCTCTGACTTGTTTCACTTATGCCGGGTACAGTCGAACTCTAAATTATAGGTACTCAGCTGATTGGTTGCGGAGCGGATCACGTGATGCATGCTTTCTGTGCAGAAATTGCTTTGGAAGCGGAGTCGGCTCTACACAGAAAGCATGCATCAGGTGATCACCAACCAACCAATCAACCGATTCCCTATAATTTAGAGCTCCACTGTGGGCTGTTTTGAATTGCCACGTGAAGGCTGAAACTGGTTTCCTTTCCACGTCTGTAAACGCATTCAGTCGCAGTGCCTAAAAACATTGCTAATCGAACAATCCCCAGATGTTATGTCATCTTCAATGTTCACACAGACGTCGTCAACGGCGATTTCCTGGCTCGCCTCCTGCGCGAGGTCGACCGCAATTCGTGGTGCGCCTCAGCGTGCACCCGCCTTCTAATCGCGTTCAATCTGCATCAGTGCACGAACGACGCTGCCGGCGCGTCGTCAAACGCGATCCAACGTGACCGCTCCTTTGATGCGGACCTGTCCACGTGCGGACTGGCGGCGCTGCTCGACTGCGGACAGCCGCCGAGCGCGCTGTTCGTCGAGCGACTCTTGGTGCTCGTCAATCAGGATGGTTGGTGGGCGAGCGGATTTTGTGAATAACTGGGCGATGATTGATTCTGCAAGAAAAGGTGATTATAAAAAATGACACGGCACTGTCTCGTGCGAGGCACAAGACGGACTGAGGGAGGGGAGTGACGAAATTTGATTAAACCGCTCCACAATTGAAGGTGAAAAATCATGCTGAATCACACTCAGTACTGTGCTGTTCTCTCAGACGACCCCGTTTGGCCGTACACCGATCCACAGTGCTCCGTGTGCCCGTACAGCAACAGCGCTCTGAAGGCAGTGCACACGTTGGTGGCCGGCTGTGCACAGCCAGAGTCGCTGATGTACAGCAACGATGCGCAGGTGCTGATTGATGTGCTGCTGAGGAAGTGCAACGATCTGACGCCCGGACAGGTCAGCGAGCAAATGATGAAATCTGGTCGTTCGTGGAATTTCGTTTGTGACGCAAACGGTCGAACAGTGCGCGGATTGGCAGCATCAGACTGTTTGCGACGAATGTGTGTGTGTGTGTTGAATTTCACTTGTATTGTCCTGCCTGAATTGTCCATGTCCGCCACTGCAGAAATCTTGAGTTGACGTGCACTTTAGCGTGTTGAATGAATGGTTTTAGTGCAATCACACGCCCACGCGCTGATTGGTCGCATATATCGTGCGAACGTGATAGAAAATCTATGCCATAATTAACGCCGTTTATGTCCATGTATGTCGACATTAAACCCATGACCGGCGCACGCTGGTCGAGATTTTATCGTTTTATTATCTGAACATTTTTATTACCTATATGAGCTTTCGTGCTTCGCAGTTCCGCCTGGACTGTTTCCGGGTGTTGTGTGCGATGACGCTGCGTCTGTGCGACTACTGCGATCGGCGATCGGACGAGATCAGCGAGTGCGCACGACTGTGCCTGATGGACGCCGAGCGATCGACGCCGGACGAACTGCGCGTCGCGGCGAACATCCTCGAAAACGTCGAGCAGAAATTCTGAACATTGTTGCCGGTTGCAGTGGAGTTCTGTGTGAACCTGTCGTCGTCAGTTTTGTTTTGTTTTTCGCAGCATACAGAGCGCATCAGACACTATGAGTTGACTGAAATGGCGCATCGGGTCTGGTTATAATCAAAAAGCGCGTTTGTGGCGTCATATATCTTTTCACCCTATTGAGCCGCGTTCTTCTCTCTCGATCTGTATGTTTTGTTGAACAGGTGACAGGTTCACAGAAACAGGCTGTACTCACCCATATTTGAATTTCGTTGCCCTAACTGGTTGTTATTTTTGACTGAAAAGTTTATGGGTCTTTTGAAATGTTACATGTGGTTCTGTGTCAGCGTAGTCCGTGTTCGAGTGGCCTAGTTATTTTTAGGCATATTTAGCGCACTATTTGGTGACCTGGCATGGCTGATGTGAAAATATTGCTACGCGTCACCAAATACATGAGTCATGAATGCCGCTTAGCTTATTAGACAATGCAGCACGAGCTGTAGCTTGCCAACTTGTATGCGAGCTGATTGGCTGCATTTGAACATGCATGGTTGTTGTGCGGTGGGTGTTGTGCTAATCTTATTCTTACTTAGAAGTTAGAAGCATATTCAAAACATGAAATTTGAAACATAAAATGGTATTTTTTTCAATTAACTTTTATTCAGTGAGTCATCGTAATTTTCATGGGTTTCTCTTTTTGCCATTTTGGATCTCAATTCTCAATAAATGTGATGAATGCTTCTTAGTCATTTTTCTGCTGTTTTTCGTGTTTCGGTTTAACGAGTCGGGTGACAGAGCTCAAGCTATGTTGTGCAACATTTGACCATGTCGAAACATACTGTATGTTTGCAAAAGTATTGCATTCAAATAATTTTGAACTAATTTTTGTGTTGCTATTGCCACGTAAGTGTTGCTTTTGCTTGTATAAAGTGTACTATTTGCGCTGTGTGCTGCATTGATTTGCTGTATGGTATGGTATATTGAAATAAATATTGAAAATTTCGAGTTACTTCTCTCATTTTCGACTGGTTGTATTCCGCTCAAATTAAGAGCATTTGACTTATTGTTCACGATTTCGCCATGCTTCTTTGTTACTTTCCAGTTGTCATCGGACATGATGTAATAATGTTGTTAATTAGGTCGTTGACTGGCTACGTAATGTTTGTCCAATTCCAAATGTAGCCAATCAGTGGACTGTAAACAAAGATCGGTCTCCTGACCGAATAGCAGAACGCCGCACACACACACCTGCGAATGCGAGGCCACTTTTTTCCGCCTGACTGCAGAATACTCAATTTTTTTGCTCTTGTAATGTTGCGCATATGTTTTTTTGATGCAGTGAATAATGCTGAGCGCATTATCCGAGCATCAGTCGACATCATCATGCATCAACTATTGCGGCCGGATGCCCGCCAACACGAGCGCAGGTTGGACAGAATGCCAGGTGAGAACTGGGAATGGGGCTGATCTGATGGAATGTGTTCGCTTTGGCGGGACGCTATTTTTGTTCTGATTGGAATGTAATTTGTTCTGTTCCCAAAAATATTGAAACAACCAACTACATGACACATTTGGTATTGATTTTTTATCGACTGTCAAAACTGCACAATTGGTTTTGAATTTTTTATCAACTGTCAAATAATGTCACTGGTTTGATGGCAAATTTTTTATAGAGTTCTTCAAAGATAAGCAAACCGGATAGGCTATGCATCCAGCTGCGGTCGGCTGTAACTTCTCTCTGTAAACTTGGTGCCAGCACGGTCTCTGCAGCATCAAAATCTGAGTGTTGCGGCAATATTCAGGCGTGCGCCGGGCCCCGGGGTCACCGTCGTGCGGCGTGCCAACGATTCCTGCATTGCGTGCGATTGGCTGCTCTTCAAACCAGGCGCACTGATTGGTCCACCCGACCCAGACCCCACACCTCGATACACACAGTCACTCAGCGTGTCCGACTATGAACAGCCCGAAAGAGTGGTGCTCAAATTGGCACGAGTGTTGTTTTCTCGAATTGCACAGTTTTTCTCCGCTGCGCACCACTTGCAGGCGTGCGCGTGGGGTCACCGTCGTGCGGCGTACAACGACTCGTGCATTCCATGCGATCAGACGCTGCAGCCGTATGACTGGCTGTACATCGGCTGCATGCTGCTGGTGCCAGCGCTGCTCAACTCATTCGCAATACACTACCACGCGACACATAAATGGTGTGTTGTGTTCGGTGTACGGATTTGGATTTTGGGCTGCTGGGAAGAATGTGCACTGCTGGTGACCCACACTCTTATTTTCTACAGTCTTAACTCTATGATCTAACATTCTAACTGTGACATAGGGCTGATTGGCTGATGCATGCATACTGTGCGCTGTGGAGGCGGAGTACAGGACTGCGCACAATGCATGCATCACGTGGTCATGGACCTTCAGCAAACAGAAATGGCTTCTAAAGCGCCCAAACTCATGTTTTTAGGTCATCCGAAAGTCAAGGTGTCTGACATTTATATTCATTATTTGGTTCGGTGCTCCAACTTCGTGTGCAATTGATTCAGAATCGATCAATTTTATCGTTCCATAAGAGACGCCGGAATTGTGTTTCATTGCAGCTCAAAGCGCATCCTACTTATGCAACACAGCTCAGTGCTAGTGGAGAGTCTGCTGGCGTTTTGCGCGACGTACCTGCTCTTGAGGCCTGCGAACCGTGTTCAACTAGTCGGCTGTAGATCGCAGCGAATTAGGTTGCTCCACTCCGGTTTTTTTCCGATTTTTGTTTTGCTCGGTTCGGTTCTTTGTGACTATGAGATGACGTGGCTATGGCCAACATTTGGATTTTTTTCAACACAACACGTTTTAATCATTTCTTGTTTTCACCAAACCGGATTTGACGCAAAAGCGTGGATTGGGAAATGAGATTTTGTTATTGTTGCCAGTACGTTTTAAAAATTGTAATGTTACAGTTATAACGTTGAATGTTCCAAACGCATCGAAACAACCGTTTTTTCTCTTTTGCAGCGATTGGTACACGATGCTCTACAATCCACTGGTCAATTACACAACAACACTCTACTGTACGCACGAGGCTGTGTGGCCGCTGTTAGTATCTTTTTTATTTTTTTCAGGGAACCATTGTTTTGGTTTTGTCTGATAAGATTTGGAGTGTGACTTTGAAGTTGTCGGATAGGCAGCATACATCCATCAAGAGAAAGGCACATCATTTTTCAACACACAGTTCCTTTGTTACTTTGCGAAATTGCGCAAATCGCGCATGCTGGTTGGCTGCATCCAGTGAAACCAATGAGTGATGCGGGTCGGTGGACTCCACTGAAATCAGTAATGCCAGCTGTCACCAGCAACTGCCACATTGCCAACCACCACGGCTGTCACCAAATATCATTTCCGTTTCAGCTACAGTCTACCGTTCATCTACTACGCGTTCTGTCTGTTGTTGTTGTTGATCGTGCGCACCGCGCTGCTATACGTGATTGGTCGTCTCAGTCGTTCCGCCAGCCAATCAACGAAGGGCGCCACAGCGGCAATGTACTCGTCGTTGTTCTGTTTCCCGTTGTTGGCTGTTGCGCACGCACTATTAGCCGGTGTGATCTACTATTGGTCAGCGAGAAAACCCAGTGTTTATGTTTTCTATATCAATGCACAGGCGTTATGTACTATTGGCGAGATTTGAAGCCGCTTTTTTCGTCAGTCATTCAGTCAAATTAGTCGATATCGGTTCCAAGTGAAGTGACATTCATCAACTTTTCTTGTGGGTACAAACTGCTGGTGTCATGGCCGTTCGACGGTGTGGTGTAGTTGCATGTGGTGCGGCCACCGTAACAAGATACGAACGCTTGCCAGATGGGGCCTGTGACGCGGGCAAAATTTTGATTTGTGGTATTCCGCACCGTGTTCCGGCAGCTGCTACACACACGATACCAAAATCATGTGCTGCACAACATCGTCGCACCACGGCACGTTTCATTCATGAAGCTGTAAACAGCCATGCAGCACGTCACGTTGTTAACTGACGTCTAGCTGCTAAACATGCGATCGTTCATACCAGCATTCATGCGTGACGTAACCTGACCTGTCGTGACGTGACGTGACGAGCCGGTTATATTTGAATCGGCCATAAAAACGCTGCAATAAAAAACCGCACCTGTTGGTGTTCAGCTTTGCGTACGTGCTGCTGATCGTCGGTCTCGTGCTGAATGCGTGGCACCTGTCGTCCTACGCCGGTGAGTCGGCGCAGCAGCCGCAGCAGACCGTCCGTCAGCTCGTCCGCGACACCGCGCGCAACGGGCGCAACGCTGTCATACTGCTCGCGAATCACTTCATGGCCGCGTACGGGCTCGTCTCGATTCTGTTCGCACGTGCGGAGGCGAGCTACGCGTATCGGAATGCGCACGACTCCGGATCGACCGGACTGAGACTGACGACGTCGACGACGACGACCACACGGACGCATGCTCCAACCGGTCACGATCGACACACGCCAACGCTGTGGCCGAGCTGGGTGTCGTTGGTGTTGGTGACGTTGTGCATTCCGACGCCCGCCTTGTTCTATCTGCTCACCGTACAGTTGACGGAACCGAAGAAGTTCGTGAAACTGAAAGGATCCGTGAAATGGTGAGAGAATGAAAAATGTGATTGGATCTGGAATGCGCTGCTCTGCCGTTCTCCGGTCGGTTTTGATACAGTATGTCTGTTTGAACCTGTCGATTCGTAAATCGCGAAATATAGAGCTTGTAAGAACTTTGAGTTACAATAAGAAGAGGGAATGTGTCTGGTTTGACTGAATTCTATTTCCAGCAAAATATGTGTTCGTGCAATCTCGATCCCGTTCTTTCATTTTTTTGCGCGAGCTCTGGAATTTTGCGAAAGAAACGTGACAGGTTTAAACAAACATACTGGAACTTGTCAAGATAGACACACACTGTTGAGGGCACACACCTTGCAGGTTCCAATAAACCGACTGTAGTTGCTAGTTGCACTCGTTTTGGGCTTTTGTGTTTGCCGGTGGTCTTTGATTGGTTGTCTGGAAAATAAAACTTGTGAAAAAAATGTTAGTTGACGAACTCTGAATTTTTTCCTGTCCAACCAATTGGTGAATTTCGGCATGAAAGAATGCTCATTATTCGAATGTGTTCTGGTCATACAAAACAGCACTTTGATAAACAAGAACGTTATTTCATAATTTTTAGCCACGGTTCTTTGATGTGGCGGCTCTTTTGAGATTGTGAAATTTCAATACTAAAATGGTATACTCTGTAATTTTCTCTCATTGTGCTCAGTGCTCAGTGGATGGTGTATATAAAGTGAAGCAGTTTTTTGACCAATATTTTTTGCTAGTGTTGTTTGATCTGTGTAAAGTTTTTTGCACTTAAACACCTTTGAATCAAAGAAAAAAGTTATTCCAAATAAAAGTTTTTAATTAATATTGTCTTGTCAGTTTTGGATTTTCATTTTGATGTCTTTTCCATTGCTGCTGCGATGCAGCGTATCTGACTTTTATTTATGTTCAATTTCAGCTTGATGTTGCACCAAAAGTATTTGTAAGATGGTGGAACTTTTCAGAGTTACAGAAACACGAGAGCACAACAAGAGGTGAAACCTCGACATAAACTGGAAACCACTCCGAAGATGAACTGAACAAAATCGAGAAAAAACCATGGCTGTCAGTTTGCCGTCAGTTACGTCAACGGTGACACCATTATTGACGGTGGTGGCGTTGTGCACGTTGACGTTCGATGCAGCGCAAGGCTCACTGGGAGATCGGAGTAAATTCTTTGTGCTGTGCCACCACGAGTGCCTGGAGAAGAACTGCTCCGATCTGAGGGCGTTCACGCGCCAGCAGCCACTGTTGGAACGTGCGTTCAGATGGTCATGCGAGGAGGAGTGCAACTACAGGTCGATTTTGCGATGCATTTTTTTCTGGTAATTTTACAAACACGCATGAAATTTTGTAGAAAGGGCAGCGGAGCTGGTTCGGTATGAATCTTAGTTTCGCAACTGTTTGCTAAATCGTCCAGTAGCCTGCTTACTAAATTGGAATCACCGTGCGGGCATATCCTAAAACTGCTTAAACTAAATTTTAAAAAACCATTCAGTTACTGAACTGCGATTGCGCCCTGATTGACTGCGCATTGAGACTCGCCACTACAGTCGAACTCTGAAATATGGGCAATCAGGTGATTGGTTAGTTGGCGATGCACGTGCATGCATGCTTCCGTGCAGGCATTGTTGTGGGGGCGCAGTGTTTAATGCACGGAGCGCATGCATGCGATCACCAGCCAATCAGCTGATTGCCAATAATTTCGAGTTCAACTATAAAGCACACCCGCCGCTTGCAGATGCATGTGGGCCACCATCGAGCACTATCGTCTGACGCGCCGTCAAATGGTGCAGTTCCGCGGCAAGTGGCCGTTCTACCGGCTGTGCGGCCTCCAGGAGCCGGCGTCCGTCGTCTTCTCGCTGCTGAACCTGGTCGCGTTCCAGCACATGTGCACCCGCCTGCTGCGCTGCCCGTCCGCATCGCCACTGAAACGCCACTGGCTCGCGTACTCGCTGCTGTGCAGCATCACGTGGCTCTGGTCGGCCGTGTTCCACGCGCGCGACACGCCGTTCACCGAGAAGATGGACTATTTTGCGGCGTTGGCGTGCGTGCTCTACAAAATGGTGCTCGCGATCATGCGACTCGCCGGGCAGCGCGCCCATCAGGTGACGGTGTTTTCTTGGGCGAGATGGATTTGGGATTTTCCGATTTTCAAACTTCACGGCCCTCCTACTCGACGGCGTTCTGTACGCTTTTCTAGGTTAGCCCTAGCTAAAAACATAACCTGAAATTCCCAACAACCCAACAATAATAATAATAATGTGTACCCGACGGCAGTTTGTCGGGTAATTTTGTATTAAAATTTTGTGCGCCCAATAATTCCGGTGCACCCTGCACAAAACACCACTGAATCACCGCTGCACACCACCAATGCAGATCAGCCACTACGTCACCGGTCCCACAGTCGGCTTCTACGTCTATCACATTTGGTACTTGACGTTCGTCAAGTTCGACTACGGCTACAACATGGCCGTGAACGTGTGCGCCGGCGCCGTCTCGTCCACCGTCTGGTTGGCGTTCTGCGTCTACCAGAGCAGACGCGGCAGGTGGTCGCAGGTTAGTCGGGGCGCGCTTATCCGGCACGTCACGGCACGTCATGTGTGACTGCTTGTATGGAGCGAGCACGTGTTCTACGGATGACGTTCCCTGGTTACGTGGCACGTGGATTAGAATCCCACTCGACGTTTCAAAACGTTTCCCGACGATGCGTACAACTCTTTCCAAAACTACAAGAACAACAATTCCGTGCCAAAATCAACACATAAGAAACGAACTTCTTTCGCTTTCGCAGGTGTGGCCGTGTGCCCTCGTGATCGTGTGCGCGAACGCGCTGCTCACACTCGAGGTCAGCGATTTCCCGCCGTTTCTGTTCGTCTTCGACGCCCATTCGCTCTGGCACGCCGGCACGGCCGTGCTGCCTGTGTTCTGGACCAGGTTCGTACTGGACGATTTAGCCTATCTGGACGCGTGCGCCAAACAAGACCAACAACAACAACAACAACAACAACAACAACAACAACAACAACAACAACAACAACAACAACAACATTCGGTGTCGCCGTCCGAGCGGCTTTCGAGACACCAAGAGTGTGGTGAACCGCATGAAAACGGCGTCGTTTTGGACGTGAATCAGAACAACAAGAAGCTGCTGTGAGCGTTTGTGGGGCGGGGGGAGCGTGTTTTGTAGTTTTCATCACGGTTGTTTTTCACTTTTGTTGTTGTTGTTTTACATTTTTTATGAATCTTTGTAACTTTTGGCAGTCGAACACCTAAACTTTTGAAATTTTGAACAAATTCGACGTGTGCTGGCTGATTGTTTGATCTTGGTTCTATCGTGATATACACAGCCAATCAGAAAGTTAGAATTGAATTTCTAAATATAAGTTTCGTTTGATTGTGATAGCTGATGAAAGTGATTTTTATTATTTTTCACAGTTTAGCGATTCAGATAGTTGCATTTGGTACTGGATCATTTGATCGATACTATTATTAGACGACGTAGGTTCGCTGTTTCTGATTTTTTCAATGTAACTCGAGCATTAAATAGTTTTAGATATCCGTGGTTTGGTTCATTTAATCGTCATGTTTTCAGGTGGAACCTTTTAAGTTGAATCTGGTGCAGTTTATCAGTACCTTTGCGCTTTTTTGCAAAACAGTTGCGAGTGCGTCTACCATGCAGGGTTTGTTGGTCAATTGTTTGCTTGCATGATGAATTGACGCAAAAAACTGCAAATAATTGCGTCAGCTCCAATTTTTTGGTCAATATGGAAAAGTGTCTGATCGGACGGAAAAATACCGAAAGAAAAGTTTAAAAAAACCCTGGCGCATGTTAGCGGTATGGTAGAATCGTATGCAACTGTGGTTTCTTCTTGTGCCTTGTTTCGTATGTTTTTCTTCTATATTGTTTGTTGAAAACCGGAATGTTTTGAAACACTTCTTAACAATCGTGAATTTGAAGAATTCTGCTTTCTGATTTACTTTGCTTTACCTCGATATGTCCGTCGCTCTTTCTGAGTTTGTTACGTGTTTTTAATGACTACATACGACGATCATTGTGAAATGGCTAACTTTGAAATTCCGATTCTTCTATAAAACGTTTCCATTTGAATTGGATTGTTGTTGTTGTCATCTTCATTTTCTCACAGCTCGTTTGCTTATCTCGCAAATGTGTAATTCTGCCCATTGTTTATCGCTCACCTTATTTGTGAACGTTTTCATCGAATGTGCATTTGCACGTGAAAAACTCTTAATTTTTTAGACAATATAAAATTTGTCAACACATGTAGTTGCTTTTTATTGCATTATTATTGAGTCATTTTTGTGACATCATTACTCATTTATTTGTTTGTTATATTTTGATGTGTTTGTTGTTTTTTAAGGCTCGCCTGTACATTTTATAACTCAGATTTATGTGCTTGCATGTCAAAATTATACCAGTTTTACAGTTTGTAAGTGTTACGATTTGTAACCGTCATAAACTGTAAAATTAATATGTTTTTCTAGCTGTTGATTGAACTTCCCTTCAGCTAAGTTCATTTGTCGGTGTAATATTTTTGTTCTTTGTTTATTTTTGTAAACCCGTCTGTGAATGTAAAAATTTGTAAACAACGAAAAAATATATAAAGACTTCTTTTCACTGGTGCCATTTTTACACGATTTGCCTTGACAATCAAATTGTTACTCATTGTGATTCCAATTGCTTTCTCTCACAGTTTCATATACTGCTTCCTTTCCATTGGATATTGCAGTGGAACAACTGGTTATGATGAAACAAAATAGCTGGCTGATTGGCTTGTTCTGTTCTGCATATTTAAACAGAATAGTGCAGCCAATCAGTTTGAAGTTTGACCTTTGACGAATTTAGAGAAGTTTCATGTGTTCCGCTGTTTTTTAGTATAATTCTGGAATTCTATTGGAGTATTTCAGTGTTATGTTGATTCGTTTGTTTATCGATTCGAAAGGTTTCATATTTAATTGTCGTTTGATGTTGTTTTGTGAGAGCAACCAGTAAAATCAGGCAATGTTTTCATACAACTTAACTATGCCCATAAATGTTCGTTACTCATTTCACGCGTCCTCCACTAATTTACTGCACAACTTCATTATTGCTGTATGTGTGCTTCTGCGGTATTTTCTATTACTTCGTCTTCAATAAATTTGTATAAATGGTGGAATTTGCATGTTGATGGCAAAAAAATGGTGGCTTCGTCCAGAATTCATACCAGAAAAGTGTTGTGTTCTTCGTGTTCACCAGAATTTGTGCAACGTTTTCTTCAGAATTGCATGGCAATCTACTACATAGAGTCGAAATCTTGCAATGGACGAGGAAGAGGGTGGAAACGCACGGTTTAATCAAGGTTGGTTGATGGAAGTTAGTTCTTTCTTTCTTACAAAACGAGTTTGTAACGTTGCCTAAGCAGCGCATCGGTTTTCACATCAAAGACAAGAACACGAAAATTATCACACACCATAATAGATGAAGAAAATGGTAGCAAAAAGCAATCCATAATCATCAATCATACTCAAGTTGCTGAGGAGTATTTGTAATCAACCTCTAAATAACAGGAAACCGACAGATACCACATCCGATCCAACTCGGGTAGTGAGGAAGTAGTTAATCTAGTCGAAGCTAACAGACTGGTCTCTCGATTCTAAATTCTATATAAGAGCGAAAACTAAAAGAATGATACTGTCACGGGTTCGCCAGACGCACCAACATCAATTTACCAACACAGTCACATCAACGTGCAAAACCATCTGTCGTCCTCAACACGATAATTTAGTGGAGCAGGTCAATGAACATTGAAGCCAGAGTGAATTAGATCAGTTAATCGCCATGACGACACAAGGCAAGCATCTCCAGCACACAAATCAACGCACCGACGCACCACGCGGCTGCCAGCAAAGCGAAAATGCCAACTAAATCGTGAAGAACCAACGGTTCGCCTCGTCGTGGCCGGTGTTGCTCTGAGTGGGTGGCATTAACAGAGTTTGCAAAGAGTTTTGAAAACAAAGTCCGGCAGTATTCGTGTCGCCTCTGTCGCTCAGTGTGGAAACTCTGTCGCCTTCTACCCGAAAAAGCAAGGGTTCGATCCGTCGCGGAAGATTGCACACTTTCGCCCAGTGTAGCCGTCCACTGTCGATACACTGGATATCGACAGGAAAACTTCCGGGTTGCTTCCTTTCGGAGAAACAGCAACCGTTAACCGTTTGCGACCGAAAGCTGAGCTCAGATCACTGGTGTTCCAGGACAGAACGTAGCTTAGAGGTTGACCCCGCTCCTGGCTGGCGTTCTGTGTCACCGGACGCTCGTTGTCTATCTATCCTGCATCAAATCACCGGAGTTTGGCTCCTTTCGGTTTTTCGAACCAACAGCATCTGTCACTTTGTTAGAGATACGTGAGACAAATAATATGCAGGCGTCACGAACACAATCCGTATAAGCTGTACTGTAACCACAACTTGCGGACAATGTCGGTTGACATTCTTGCGAACGATTCGCCGTTAACATTCCATAGTAGCGCTCCTTGATCAATTCGAGGCCGCTGCGCAGCTCCAGAATGGCGCCATTAAATGCGCTCATGAACGCGTCGGGCGTCTCGTTCGAGAACAGAAACGCTCGATATTTCGTGCCGAGCTCCGGCAAATCGATCGTTCGCAGCTCGCAGCTTCGGTCGATCGATAGAAAGTACAGCGAGCGGAGTCGTGTGCCGACGACGACGCCACGACCGCCGGCCACCAGGGCGAAATCGTCCGCTTTGTATTGTGATGGTCTCTGCACGAAGTCAGCGGTGAAATTATAATTCATTTCACGGATTAACATGAACATGTTAACCCTAAGGGACTTATATACCAACTAACTGGTTATTTGTCGACCAAAGTGGTCAACAGGTTACAAGCCAAGCAGGCCATGCAGAACCTGTAATGGGTTCACTGCCAACGCCTTCCTTAATCGTGATTTCCAAGTCGTACTGAACGACTGGTTCCGCTCGGCTTCGGCAAGTCGCACCCAAGCATTGCTGGGTGAATCGATGATCTTGACGTGTTTGTTGCGTACTGCGTCAATCAAGTCGTTCAAGTCGTTGATCAAATGCTGAGGCTGACGTTCGAGCAACAAATTGCTGAGCAAGCTTGCTCGATACAGTCCCATCGGTGCGCCAGTTTCAGAACGTTGGGGATCACCATGGTCAACCGGAACATAATTTGTATAAGTTGACGATGAATAGAACTTGATATCTCAATTTTCACATAACAAGAAATAGTATTGAGCGTCTTTAGAACGGTATCCCTCAGTTCCAATCAATCATTTGTGGATGGTTGTTCTGAAACTGGCCCCAGAATCGGCGTCCAAATGGCGATGGTGATCATGATATTGAAAGCCGTCAGTCGTCGGCTTTTGTTGTGCCATGCGACATCGGCACGTTGCTCGCTCAACAATAGTCGTATGTAGAACTGCGTCAGCACCAATGTCAACATCATGATAATCCACAACGAAGGTGAAAACACTCGCAACGGTTTGAGAAGTACTGACGGATTGATTCCTGAAGACATGCCAGTGAGAGTTTCAAAAAAAAAGCAAATGTGGGTGTTTAACATTTCGTCAAACACGTACAGAGATCGACACCATTTGAAGAAAGCGCATGAGGCGTTGAGCACTCGCGGTGGCAGTGCATGCATTACTTTGCAAATTGACCTTGTTGGGGATCGAACCCGACAGCTGCACTCTGGCTGCAGCGTGGTCAACCTGTCGTGCATCTGCAAGGTCCATCACCACCAGTTGGTCCTCTAAACGAAGGCCACTGCCTCACAATGCCGTAAAGGCCATTTCATAATGTCGTAGGCTGACGTACGTCAACGTACGTCAACGTATGGTAGTAAGCATTCGCGAGACCTGACGGGACGCGACGTGCCGTACAGACATATGTCTGTATGGACGGTAGCATGCTAAGGCACGAGAGCTGACGTGCCGTGCCGTATACGCGTTCGTCACTATGAACGTGCGTGAACAATAATAACAACAAACAATGCCACTTACCGGACGGTGTTCGATGGTCGTGGTTAACGACGGCTGTCATTGACTCCCACGTCGTGATCGTCGACATCTTCATTGTTTCTATGCGATCGTCCGTGATATAAAACTCACTGGCCGCAGTAAGAAACGTTTGGTTTTGTATCGCGGGAATCGTGAGTTCGTCATATTGGGTGAACACGTTGTCCGTGACGTACTCGACCCGATAGCTGGCGCCCAGTCGTTCGAGTATCGTCGAGAGTAACTCAGCCGCTACACCCGGGTATGGACAGTGGTTGGTGCGACGCTAGAAACCGCAGGCCAGTTCTAAGACTACACTCAAACGCATATCTCCGTTTTGTGCTACCGAAATGCAGACCATTTTAATAAAACATGGTAGCTGCGTCAACCCGATTGGAAACTCTGCTCGAAAGCACCATTTGACTGCAGCCGGCTGAGTGGCTGAGTGGATAGCACTTGGGACTTCCAATCGGAAGGCCCGGGTTCGAATCCGCTCGTGACCACTCGGCTGCCCCGGGTTGCGTGGGGCTTAATGGTTCGGCAGCATAAACGTCGGCTTTCTTGATTCACAAGATTGCTGTTCCAGTGGCGAGGAACTTAATGACATCGCGCCCATGCATACCAGCGCAGCTTGCCCAACGCCCACTTCTATAGCAGAAAAACTGCTTCCAACGTCGCAGCCCATGTGGTGGACAATAAAAAAATTGCGACACTGCCTTTCCCCAAGGGCGTTGGGTAAAGATAAAAAGGGGGCAACAAACAACAACAACAACCATTTGACTGAGAGTTCGGCTTTTTTCAAGCCGAGTTTTCAGTTGGACGCGCAGTAAAACTTTGAGTGTCTTCTTAAAATCGGCCCAATTTGGTGTTCCGCGCGCAGAGGTAGGATTGTTCGGCATGGTCGGAGATCAGCAGACGCTGCGGTTCTGTTGTTACGTTGCTATCAACGTTCAATGCGTCGTCCATCACCATGGGCAATGCTGCAAACATTTTATTTCACTGTTGGTTTTCAGCGTAGCCGAGTGAAAAAAAGTACTGAAAATGTTACTAAAAATTTATCCAAACATGAAAAAAGCAACGAGATTATCAGTAGTAGATCGAATTTCATGTAGCATGTGCAGTATAACACGGTGTTTTGGCTACGTCACGTGGTGTCACTGCTATAGAAAATGATTAAATGTATGAGTCTATTATGGCCTCGTTTAAAGTACCTGCTTCTTGTTCCAATGTTGTTTATGAATGAGCTGAACGTTTCAGGACCCGCACATACAAAAGGTGGATCAAATTTTGTGTCAATTTTTAGCTATAACGGTTGTATGTTTGATGAGAAAGCTCGGTGATGACGGTTAAAAATCAAGCAATTTTTCATTACTTTTAGCGGTCGTTTGAGCCGTTTGTTAATTTTAAAAATTGAAACAGTTTTAACGGTCATAAAAACAAAAATATTTTTGGAACAACTGTCATAATAACAAACGTATTAGTAAATTAAGTGTCGAGAAACAGTTTTAACTGTCATACAAACAAAACTATTTTTAGAACAACTGTCATAATAACAAACGCATTTGTAAATTAAGTGTCGAAATACTGCAACACCAACATACTCTGTGCAACTCGAGTGTAGCTTTTATGGCCGTGTCATATTGAGTATAGATGTCCAGTTACTAAAAAATAGCGAAAGCAAATAGCAAAAGAGAATAGCATTGTTTTTGTTTTCAGCACACAAGCACACGCTCACACACTGAATGATTGACAATTCATATCGCACATGTTCACCATCGGCATCTCCTATGGTCTCACCACTTTTAACGTCACGAGCAACCCACGAACGACTTTGTGATTGGTAGAAAGCACTAGCAGAAAAAACAGAAAAGGCACATCTCTGAAATTCTCAGGCGTGAACGCGAACCAACCGCAACCGAACGAACACAACGTCGCAGACGAACAACAACAACAGGAGCACGTGGACATCGCGGACGACATCATCGACGACGACGACGACGACGAACTGCTCGTGCATATCATCCACAGAGAAGACAGCGACGACGACGATTCGGGCGGATCGACGTCAGAGTGGGCGAGCAGCACGCACGACGCCAATAGCAGCAGCAGCAGCACTGAGCAGGAGGAACACGGCGGTGAGGCTGCGGTCGATCACAGCCACAGTGGAACTGTGAATTGTTAACAATCAGCTGATTGGTTGATGATGCACGTGTGATGTATACTTTCTGTGCAGGCATTGCTGTGAAGGCGGGGTCGCAGAATGTATGCATCGCACGCTTACCAATTAATCAGCTAGTTGTACAATGTTATAGAATTAAACTGTGAAGTCGCAACGAACAGTCATTTCGCCAATTCTGCGCCATTCCCATCACGAAATCTTCTTGTTCTGCGCATAGATCTCCATCATCAACAAGGCCAACCGGAAGCACCAGGCGAACAACACGCAATGGGCTCCGTGATCAGCGGGCGTCGCAATCGCAGCACAGCCAATTCGGCGACGGAGGAGGAGACAGCGGCGTCCGCGGCAACGCCGACGAATCCGAAATCAGCCGACGACGAACGATTGATGCGACGACGGAAACGCATCAACTTTGACTCGAATCTACCCGCCGCGCATCAGGTGCAGTTCAGTGCGGTTTGTGATATTGGACACGGTAGCTGGTCTCGGCACGATTTGTGCCACCCTCGGCTTTGTACTCTGAGCTCATTCGTCTGCTGTTTCATTCAGTTTTATATAATAATACATTACTGATAAATTGGCGAAACTTGCAGATTTTTTTCGTAATGTGATTTCTCATTGTGCAGTATCTCGGTGGCGACATGGAAGACGTGGTTGGTGGGCAGACAGTGCACGACGTTGATGCAGTCATCGAGAACATACCGTTGTTTCCCGTTGGTGTTTTCTGGTCGTTTGTTTTTTTGTTTCCAGCAAAGAAAAAACTTCTTCGTTTGCAAAACGAACGTTGTGCCGTGTCGTGCCGCATACGCAGGCGTCAGCAGGAGTGGGCTTTTAGTGCACTAGTTGAAGAACAACTACTGTGCAACAGATCCACCATTCACCATCACGAAACTTGCCCGTTTTTGATTCAGAAATGTCGGAATTATCGCTAATTATATTCACATTTTCAAACAAAAGGTGCGAAACGTGATCCTGATGCCCGGGCAAACATTGCCGTTGCACTCGCTACACCCCCGGTCAGTTCAGATGTTTCGCAACATCATCGCATCGCATCGTGTCTTCGCCGTCGTCAACATTCGGTTTGCTGGCTGCTTGACACGCACCGTTTTTTTTCTGTTTCTATATTTCTTCCTCGGATACAGTCGAAGCTCCATAATCATATACAATGTATGCAATTTAGCAGACTGACCTCCCCAGGACTGCACATAATGCATGCATCACGTGATCTCACCAACCAATCAGCCAATTGTATATGACATAGAGTTAGACATGTAAGCCCTTTTTCTGTGCAGGTACGCGTCTGACATGGTCAACAGCGAACTGGCCAATGTCGGCACGCTGGCGCAGGTGTTGGCATACAAGGAGGAGGAAGAACATCAGGTAAAGGACTGTTTGGGTCTGGGAAGCTGGACTCTTTTAGAAATCAAGGTTTTGCTTATCTGGGTACGGCTTAGTCTACAGTCAAACTCTCAATTATAGACAATTAGCTGATTGGTTGGTGATCACGTGATGCATGCATATGTTTGCCGTGCAGGCATTGCTGTAGAGGTGAGTCTCTGTCCTGCGCAGAAAGCATGCCTCACGTGATCATCAACCAATCAGCAGATTGCCAATAATTTACAGTTCTATGAGATACCAAGATGCTCATTGGCGGCTTCATTCGTTCTCCAGGTCTTTTTGATTTCAAAAGCAATCTGTGCGCTCATATTTTTAGATCACCGCTTTGAAGCTGCGCGCCATCGGCCGACAGCGCATTCGAATACTGGAGACGACTCGTTTGTTGGACGGGTAGAACGTTGTTTTTTATTTTGCTAAATGCTCAGTAAACCGTTGGCTCAGCAAAATCTGCTGTTTTGTTTCGTTTTGACAGGTCAACAGTTGCAAAAGTGCGCGTCCTGCCGGATATTGTTCTGTCGAACCCGCTGTTCAGTGCTGAACCGCCGTGTCTGGCTCGCTATCGCTTTTGCTGGCTGCAACGGTCGGCCAGTCGACCGCTGGTGTATAAAGTAAAGGCCTGTTCATGCTGACGTCTGCTGGTTTTTTTTTGCTTCAAGTGGCCTTCTTTACCAATGCTTTTCCTTGAACTTTTCCTTCCAGTACAAGAAATACTACGCGAGTCATTTGACAACTGTGCCGTGGTTCGTCTACAAACAGCACGACATCGTTAGCGACGTTTCAGTTTTTTTTTTATTCTTTGCGTTTTCCGCTTTTGTTCGAGAGCCCACCGAAAATTCCTTATCGCATACTGGTTTTCAATATTTTGCACAACGAAAAGTCGAAATAGAAAGTTATTATCTGCAGTTGATTTGAAAATAATCGCTCTATTGAAATTGATTCATTGTGAGTTGTGACACGCATCTCAGGAGCACATTATCGAGCAGATGATTGCCGAGCTTGCTGATTGGTACGATGTGACGCGCGTCAGGCGGCTGTCGGAGAACCGCCGCGAATTTAGGTGGGCCAATTTTGAAATAACTGGG
This sequence comes from Theristus sp. LFF4_11, assembly GCA_030248135.1. Classification (NCBI taxonomy): domain Eukaryota; kingdom Metazoa; phylum Nematoda; class Chromadorea; order Monhysterida; family Xyalidae; genus Theristus; species Theristus sp. LFF4_11. The sequence continues at coordinate 10,780 of JASANC010001670.1, read as the reverse complement.
TTACTTTTTTATGGTCCTGCGACTGAATGCGCCCGTAAGCGGCATTGCAGTGTCATGCGTGACGCGCGTAACTCCAAAAGTGGGGAAGTGACCCTCGAGTCCGTGAAATACTGCTGAGTGACTGCGGCGAATTTGAATTGTTTTTGTCGCATCAAGCACGACACTAATTTTCTTTCCACGTCCGCGCAAACGCGCTGAGTCGCAGAATCAAAAGAGAAGACAATAACTGGCTGACAATCCAGGTTTCCAATCGTATGCTGGTTTGCTCTGCCAGAATTGATTTCGATAGTGTCCGTTTTTTAGAAATACTTTGACAAAACTTTTTCTGTTTTTCTGCAAGAGAAAAAATCCGTAAATATTCAGTAAAACTGTTTAGTTTCTGGGTGGCCGGCAATCTGCCGATCGACGACCAGACAAAACTGCGCTTGCTTGAGATCGACTGTGAGCTGACCCGGCTGAGCACGGAGTTGGCGCTGTTGAGGCGGGTAAGTGGCATGGGGGCGAAGCAATGTGTGCCATGTGTCTGTAGGCTATGTATTTGTATTATCTTTCATTTTGGAGCAGAGACTGAATGCGTTTGCACACGGGGATAGGAAAATGTTTCACGGGATTCAAAATTAGGTTACGGTAGACACTTCGCCGTGTGGTGGTGGCGTTTTACAGGTTTGGCTCGATTGTGGTGGGGTTTTTCCTAAAGGCGTGAAACTTTTGTGCCTCCGGTCTTCCTGAAACGAGAATATCATGTGCCCGTGAAGACGGTGTGCTGGTGAACCGTGCTGCAGTGACCGTCACGCACAATTGCTCGAAACGCAATTGTCCTGATATCTTCTTTGTTTTTGTGAAACGGCATAGATCACGTGATGTGTGCTCTTTCTGCGGTGGAGGTGGAGTCCGTCCGGCGCAGAAAGCGTGCATCACATGTCATAATCGCCAACCAATCAGCTGCCAGCCTATAACTTCGGCCGTACGTTCGTGCAGTGCGACGTGCTGCGTTGCCGGCAGTGCACCACGATGCTCGCACAGCGTCGCGCCGTCTTCTCGATGTCGATCGAGGGCCCGATGGGCGCGTACGTGAATCCGGGCGGCTACGTGCACGAGATGATCACGGTGCTCGAGGCACAGGGCATTCGACTCAGCGGCGAGCCGACCACCATGAACAGCTGGTTCCCGGGGTATGCCCGTTGTTGCTGATTGTTGGGCGGTGCAGCACTTTGCAGTGGAGGCCAGTTCACCACCGACGTACGTCACGACGTCTTCATTGACTAGGCAGCATTAACCAGTAGTAGCGTGCCGTCCCGTACAGTCATACGTCTGTATGAGTGGTAACGTGCCAAAATACGTGACAAGACGTGCCGTGCCGTATACGCATACGTCACTATGAACGGGCCGTAACACCAAACACGGCCAGTTTTTTGTCTTCCCAACGTTCACCCATTCATTGCAGCTACGCGTGGACGATCGCGATCTGTGCCGAGTGTCGTAGTCACCTCGGCTGGCGGTTCACGGCCGCGCAGCGCACGCTGAAGCCGCACAAATTCTGGGGCATCACGCGGTCGGCGATCGTGCCGGCGATCAGCGACGACAAACGTGCGCAGCTGGACGAGTGCCACTGGAGCGCTGCGGACGATCGAGTGCGTCGAGTGTAGTGGCTGAGAAGTGTGGCACAATGTGGCCCTCTCTCGATCAGACGTTCCAACTTACCGTATTACCTCTATTAAACCCCCCCCAAAATTAAACCCCCCCCCCCAAAAATAAACCCCCACCCCCAGAAGTCGCTGAAGAAATAAACCCCCATGGGGGTTTATTAGAGGTAATACGGTATGCGCTCTCAATGCTCAATTCACGCGCGACCGTATTTTTACCTGTCACGGCACGTCATGTATGGTACGAGCATGTGCTCTCCAAAAATACCGTGACATGCTGAATCGCTGTTTTGTTTTGCTCCACGAATGAGACGTGACGCGAGCCGGAAAACTGTTCGTCTGCATGAATTGGCTTTCAGCGGTCTCTGCGAAGTTTGATCTATCTTGTTTCTAAACGTTGTTAGAATGTTGGCGCGCGCACCGAAACGGGAACGGGAACGGCAACGGAAGGCACTGCGAACGAGCGAACAGCAGCCCCGATCGCGAATGCGCTCGCCGCCATACGCCAGTTGCAGGAAGACAGTGACATCTAGTGCAGTGACTGTCTGTTAGTAATATCAATGTTTTTTTAGGTTCCGCGACTCAATGCGTTTGCAGAGGTTGAATAGAAATAGCTTGTTTATGCGGCAATTCAAAATAGCCCAAGTGACCTGGCCCTATTTATGATGGGACTCGGATCACTTAACCAATTTTGAATTCCCGCCTTCCGATCTATGCGCGCATTGCGTTTCGGGACCAAAATAAAGGATAGTATTATCGTGGAGACAGCTGTCGATGACTGCAATGTAGTTTACATTCTGACTCGCTTATTGGCTGCTGCATCGTGAAGCGGTGCTGATAACCAATCTGTGGAATGGATTGTTGTTGGAATAACCATCATGGAATTCAAATCGTTGTTGCCGCATGTACATATTCGAGCTCCTGTCGTCTATCCACCGTGGATTGAGCAGCTGCCCGTCTTAGAAACACTGTGCGTTGCACCCAGTTTTAGTTATCGAAAACAGCGTTTTGTGGTATTTAGAGACGACTGTAATTGTGAAAACGGAACCTGGGTGCACTGCTGTTCAATTCCAATTTGTCGCTTGTCAATGTGAACTGTTCAATACTGGTATATCATCAATATTTATTTGTTTGCATTTTTTGTACAGTGCGTCTCAGCTTTTGTGATGATCTGGAAAATGTGTGAAATCGAGTGCAGTTTTTCCAAAAGAAAAAATATGATTTATTATCAGTATATTTATTAAATTGATGTTTAAAAATTCCAAAACGCCCTCGCAATTTGTTGGAGCTGAGTTTTTGCAATCAAAAACAAACAAACGAATGTTGTGTTCTACTGAGGTGACTGACTGTTCGTCAAAAGAAGATGTCTGAAAAATACTACTGGACCACAGAGGTGAAGAGAAAGCGGTGTTGGCAGCCTTGAGAAAACCATCTGGAAAAATCGTTTAGCAGCAGTCTGTGTTTTCGTTGATTGGTTTAGTTGACATTCGTTTTTTTTATTTCAACGCTGAATTTGATCGTTGTGGTTGGGATTTTACGCGATGTGATCAGCCAGGGCTGACCCAGCAAAGCGGTAAAGAACGCCGTCAGTGAATTTACTTGAAAAAAAAACCAGAGCCACCCTCTCAGCACGCGTGCGGTTGCCGCTTGACGCCCGTCCACGTCTGCAGCAGCTCGTTGAGCGCCATGTCCGTGACACTCGCGATGATCGTCGACACCTGCGTCGTGTCGGTCGCACACGTCTCGTGCGAGTGGATCACTTTCGACTGGTCGCGTTTTACCGAGTGAAACTTGCACCGGATGAACGACACCGCCGGCTCGTAGGCCATCGCGCCTGACAGTACAGTACAGTCGAACACGATTTCAGATCGCTGATTGGTTGGTGAGCGTGCATCGCTGTGCAGGCCAATATTGCTGTGTAGAGGCGGAGTTTGGTTTTGCACAGCAATGCATGCATCCCACGATCACCAGCCAATCAGCTAGCTGCATATGTTATTGAGTTAGACCGTACAAAATTTTCGTATATTTGAAAACGTCCGCAGCAGGAAAATCGGGAGAGAAATGTGCGCGACTTTGTGGAGTATAGCTTTGTGTGGTGTTTGCAGCTGGTGTATAATCGGGCATGAATTCCTTACAACGGGACATGCATGTATCCTAGCTTTCTCGCCACGATTGGCCGCATTCGAATTTTTTAGAAGCGAATCAGCGTGGGTCATTGCGATCATGCTGTGGAATACATTGCATCCGGTTTCTTTCACCGTGCTTCAGTAACATGGTGTCACTCTGGAAAAAGTCGCGCATACCTTCATATTCCGGAAACGTGACGGTCAGTGGCGTCTTTTCAATTTTCTGCGCGAAAATGTCGCGTTTATTGAAGAACATGATCATTGTTGCGTTCGTGAACCAGGCGCTGTTGACGATGATGTCAAACAGACGAATTGATTCGACCATTCGATTCTGCAGGATACTAGAGATCATGCATTCAGAAAAAAGCTAGTTGCTACCCCCCCCCCCCCATTACAATTCCCGTGCAACAATGAAAAAAAACAGAGCTGCTAAAACACATAGCCACATGACAATTTGTTACGTGTAGCTCCGCTCTTTTCAGCTAACAGCGAATCAGCACCAGCTTGCATGTTTTTACCGATTCATTGTCTTCTCTTAGCACTTGATCGTATTCGCTGAGTGCAGTGACGAAAATCACGACACTGACGTCGTCGAAGAAATGGATCCACTTGCGCCGCTCCGACCGTTGACCGCCAACGTCAAAAACTCTGAAGAAAAGGTTGAAAGACAATGCGCTGATTGGCTGTTCATCTGCGTAGTTCATCCAACTGGCTAAATACAATTTAGCTTTGCCTAGCCGAAAACACCACCCGTTCACTCACATCTCGATTCACAAGTTCGAGCGTCAAATCAATCAATGACTGACTGACCGCGTGCGGGCCGGGTGATGAAATGACACGGGAAATCAAATACGGTATGGCTTACTAAAAACCAAAGTGACGACCGAGAAAACAAAAAATATATAAACAACGAGTGGGGGCGTCACCGAAATAGCCGACTCTTATAGATGAAGTTGACTTCGACGACGCCCATGGTCTGTTGGCGCGCGCGCAAGATGTCGTCCTGGCTGGGCAGGTACGTGTCCTTGAGGATGCGGTCCAGGTGGTCGAGGAAACTGGCCACAAAAACGGACACTGTGTGCGTGTGTGCGGTTATTATTGGTTCTTTTTCCAGTTACACTCGTATCATAACTCACTACTGGCTTGCCATAACATTTTCTGCGTGCTCATAATGTTCAACTTTTTTTGTGAACCATAAAAGCTGGAGCACGGTGCAGACGTCTCGACACGATGTGACTTTGTCGCAAATCGATTTGCGGTGGAACCAGCACCATGCACCGCATCGCACGGCTATGGTTCAAATGAAAGCGAACATTCCGAAGGTGTTAAGAAAAATTTGATTTGAACCATATCAGTTATTAGTGTTGCGTCAGTGCATATAAAACCGAACTAAGTGACTCCGTCGTCCAGCTGATACTGGTCGCAATGTTCGGCGCACAGTCGTACGCCCGGGTCACTCCAGAGACGCTTGATCGCTCGGCCGAGATCAGACGGAAACGGATCGAGGTATCGGCCGGTCTTACTCAGCCAAACGGTGGCCGCCATTCGCTGGAACAAAACGGTGCATTTCGATTTCGTGTCACTGGATTTTTGGAAAACGATTTTTCAAAACATTTCACCGACAAACAAAAGCACGAAACGGATGCTTCAGACTGTTTGGCTGCCATACGCTGGTAGCCAAACAAAGTTTGATTTACTGAACGCAGCATCTTGTTTTGCTACCAGTGGCAGCCAACGCAACATGGAGCGTTTAGTGTCATTTGTTTAAACATGCAACTGACACGCACATCTTTTTAATCAAAAAAATCTTCAAATAAACAAAACGCAATTCGTGTTTATTGTGAAAGCGGACCGGACTATCGTCGAACGTAAACGGAATGCCCATCTGATTCATCGCCTCGAGAATCGTCTGCATTCCACCGATGATGTTCGCGTGAATCAGCAGGCGTTTCTGTAGTTTCTCTTCCTCCGAGAACCCGTCCAAGTGCATGATTCGCATCTGTTTCACGATCGTACTCTTGCCCGAATCGCCGGGGCCTGTAGAACGGTTGAAAACGCCCGAACAGCGGTATGCAGCAACGCCGTCACCAACAAATGTGCACAGCTGTTGTGGACGATATTCGATACTGAATTCGAACAAATGAACCGAAACAGAAACAACATTGCCATGTGACCGTTGACAACCGAGAAAAAAGCCAGCCACAGACACAGATGTTTTGCTTCAGTAATGTATTTGGCATCCACCGTGCCTGTGCGCTGCTCAATCTGCTCTGCCTTTCCAGTGCGCTCACCAAGCAACAGCATCTTTGTGCTGCAACCGTTGCGTTGTCGTTGTTGACTGAGTTGTCGATCGATGGCACGACTGTGCTCCGTGGCCGAGTCGCTGTGTGGCGACACCACCGAGCACCGTGTGCCCATCTCGTCTGGTCGGTCAGACCGCCGCTGATGAAGCTGTTGATGGAGTTTCTCAAAAAAAAAACAGTCCACGAAACCGTTTCCAAAGATATATTTTGCCAGCACAACCAGTGGTATGTAGCCAAAAACAGATGCAGCGCACAGTTTTTTTTTGTTTGGCGACCGACCACTGATCAGCAAACAGAGATGGAGGTGGAGTCTGTCTTGGCACAGAATGCATGCATCACGTGATCAATAGCTAAGCGGTTGATTGTCGGGGAAGCCTACGTTCTCTTGAAGCTGTCCACAGCGGTGTGATGCGTGTCAGCGCGCTTCAACCTCCATGAATTGCGCTTGATTTAACCATAAGTTCTATATGAGGTTTCAGAAGGAATGTTTTGTGATTTCCGAGAGAATAATTTACTGGCTGGGGCGGACGCATACGTTGGAAAATACGCCAGCGCCACACAGCAGACATTACAGATGAGACAGCACAAAGGGGCGAAAACAAAAAAACTGCAACGAAATTAGATGGCGGCTGTGGCGGTGCGCGTGCCACTATATCTTTTTTAAAAAACCCGTAAAATTTATGTTGTACCAAATTGGTGAAGTGAGTGAACACAAAGTTCATGAGATTCGACTGGGTGAACTGCTCCATATCAGAGACACTCGTAGGGTATTTGAAAACAATTTCAATTCAACGTTCGGTTATTACCATTTTCAACAAATAACAAGAATTGAATACGGTCTGTGAATGGAATATTGCAATCCGGATTACTTTCACGTTGCTAACGTAACCGTTTGCAGCAGTTTTGCGGAGTTCATTATGACAGGATCATGGCGTTTCCATGCAACACCTCAGAGGTTTGCGATCAGCTCTGCTGACTTGAAATGTTGAGACATTCGTATGATTTCATCTGATGCGTCGAGTGTACGCTATGCACGCGTTATCATCGCAGTATAATCAAGAAGCACAAGATTGTTGGCATTACTGTTTGTGCAGTACTGCATTCCATGAAGTTTCCATGACTCGAATCTCCAGTTTCACAAGGCTGAACGAAGCTCTAAAAAAGCGTTTTCAGAATTGTTTTATTCCACGTCACTCTTTTTCAATTTTCATTATTTTAACGCCGATGAAAAAAATCGCCAGATTTTTACAGTGACCGGGGTGGTCGTTTTGTCCAAACGTGTCCGAGCGAAGTGCGCGCGTGAAACATGCACAGCAATCCGCACTTTCGGTTTGACAGGCTCCATCACGTGGAAAAACTGAACACACGAACAAACAAACTGGTCTTTGTGCGCTGTGCATGACGAACGGGCGTTTTTGAAAGCCGATGACGTCATTCCGATTCGACACGTTCGGATGAAACGACAATACCTTTAACTGCATGTCATGTTTGCGCAGCTAAACGCACGATTGCCCTGAAAATTGTTTACTCAAAATAGCGCCACATCATCAGCAGGTGTAAACGTAAACAACAACGAGAACAACAACGTATCGCACACTGAAGCAACGTGAAATCCAACAGACATAAACAGCAATAAAACCATTCAAAATCTTGATTCCGCGAAACAAAGAAGGCCGTGGGGCAAAAGAAAGGCAACAAACGAAAACGAATTTGAAAGAATAGTGCAGAAATACTCATCAGATAGGACTAATGAATTAACCGTAGAAGCAACGAACAGCACAAATGCCCAGAGTTGGAACGGATACTTGATATGGAAATAGAAATACCCACTGACTTCAATGTATTGGAAATCGTTTCGTGCATGATAACTTATCCAGATATCATCATGACAAGATTTTCGTCTCAGTAAAATCTCTTGCTTTGTCAGCATATTTGTCATGCCACATATTTCGGACACGTACGTGCTTGGCTCCATGAGCTTGCAGCCATGAGCCACAAGCCAAAACAGAGAACCAAAAGACATCAAGCTGCTGTGTATAATCTTTCTTATTAAACGTGACCCAATATACGCACAGATAGAGAAAATGTTTCATGACTGCACGGCAATTTGAAATCAGTAAAACTTAACATATTCTGACTGCAGATTTGTGCAAGAAATTGAGAAAAACCCAATCAGAATTTTTTCTCACCAAATAAATTTATTTTATTTTATATTCGAATTACGTTCGGGCGCGAAACAATTTTCCAGCTGTGCGGCTTTTCCACACATCATTCAACATTACTCCGCCTCTTTCGCACGAAAGATAATACACAGATTTATGCTGTGGAACACACGAAACAACCAACCCAACACACGACTCAAGCGCACACAACCAATCATAGAGACCAGATTCAGCCGCCGCCGCAAGCTGCTGCTTATCACCCTCATGACTCATAAATGCCCGTTCATACTGACGTATGCGCAGGCGGCACGTGTTCTCGCATACCACCGTCCACACGGAGACACGTGCCTTTTACGTACGGTCAACATCAGTACCATATCAGTACGGTCAACGTTGGCCTTATCACACAAGCTGCATCAACTGGAAAAAGTTGCAAAACGCAACTTCACCACCTGCTTTCGAAGACACGCTGTATAACATTCGGAACGACCAGAGTCACCAAATAGACGGAGCCGCCATTGATCACAAACACGAAACAGTAAAACACCAGCGGACTATCAGCCGGCAGGTGCCACAGTACGGCGTGGATGCCCTGAACGACGACAAACGAGCACAGTGACGCCACTAATCGGCGATCACGTTGCCACCTGGCGATTCGCAGCAGCATCACCACGCCGGCCGAGCAGTGGTACGACATGTGCGCGTTCGCGGCAGCCGCAGCCGTCTTCTCCGTTCGATGTTGGTCGATCATCCTAACATTTCGATCCGTCTCGCCGCCGCCGCCGCCAAAGTTCGCCGCACTCAACAGCGCCGCCGTCAAGCCGACGAGCACCCCGGCGTCCCTGATCAGCGCCGTCCACGGCCTCGTCGCGATGTGCACCCAATCGGCGCGTTCGCAATACGCGGACGCCTTCGAAATCGACCAATCAGCGTCGACCGAGAGAATGGATAACAGCAGTCGAATGGTGGACGCGAGCGAGAGGAGAATGACGCACGTGACTGCGGGGTGATGCCAGCGGAACTGGTGGGCGGGCAGGGACAGCGATAAACGGCCGATTGCCAGACCTGCGACGAGAGAAAGACTTTTTTAATATTTTATCGTGAATTCGAATGTGTGCAGTCTAACTATATGTCATATACAATTCGCCGATTGGTTGGTGATCCTGTGAGTGGGCAGGTAGAGTTGGTAAAAAACCGGTTTTTATATTGCCAAGAAAAAAACCGGTTTTTTCCGTTTTAAAACCAAATAAAACCGATTTTTTTCCCAGCTCCTAAACTTTCCAGAACTTGGGGTTTCACTTCAGCAACGGAAACTTGATAGTGCCTAAAAAACGAAATGTGAAAAAAAACAAATAAACGAACCGGCAATAATTCCGAGCAGAATTTGATGCGGAAAATGGGCGGCAATGTAAAGCCTAGAGATGCTGACTAGCAATACCATGAGCACGTACGAATAAATGGTCAACAGACGTTTTAGCACACCAAACACGAGCCATATGGTGAAGCTAAAAACAACAGAAACACGAAGAATAATGGCAGATTAATTTCAAACTTCAGACGGTGCTCTGGTTGCGCGCTAAACAAACTTCGCTCGGTACAGTCTACAGTCAAATTCTATAACATATCCAACCAGCTGATTGGTTGACGCATGCATGCTGTGCATCGATTGCTGTGGAGGCGGAGTTCGGTTTGCGCAGAATGCACTATCACGTGATCTCAACCCAATCAGCTAGTTGGATATGTTATAGAGCTCGAATGTAACTCTAAATTATAGACAATCAGCTGATTTGTTGGCTGATCAGGTAATGCATGGATGCTGCACATAACTGACTCCGCTTCCCCTTCTACAGCAACACCTAGTGGACAACGACGCAGCCCCTACACAGCGTGCACACCCGACCGAGCCTTCTCGGTCGGCCAAATTGCGTCACTACCTTTCCCGTCTGACGGGGCATGAACAACAACAACAGCAACACCTACGCACAGAAAGCATGCGTCACACGTGATCACCAACCAATCAGCTGACTGCCCATTTCTGTAGTTGTTAAAATCCGGGTCCGTTCACCCTTTCTACACCAAACCACCGGAATTTGATAACTTCGGGTTACTGGAACCGGTGAGGGTGTGGAGGGAGCAACAAACGAGCGAAAAAATAAAAAACATACCACACATTTGTAACTAGGGCGGGCTGTTATGGCCTATTCTAGCATCATATTTTGGTATAATAAAAAACAGGCCCGATTATGGCCTTCTTGGCATTAAAAACGGCTTTGAAAACCCGGACGTTTCACCCGAGCCCGGCCTCACTTGTAGCTGTTGAACACGAGGCACTCGAGCACCAGCCAGACCGAGAAGCGATCCGGCACGCGCAACGCCGGCCGGTCGTGTTTCGTCACGGGCGCCACCGGCTGGCACATGAGCAGCGCGTAGAACACGCTCGCAGTCACCATCACGTGACCGCTCGGCGAGCCTGCAACGCACGAGGCGCAGTGATTGGCCTGATCGATGCGAGCCCGATTGAGCCGTGTCCGATTGAGACTGGCCCG
>JASANC010001664.1:0-21271 GCA_030248135.1 Theristus sp. LFF4_11 | reverse complement strand
ATAAATGCTGCTTGTTTTACTAAAGTTAAACTAATAGCAATTTTTTAGGTTCTGCGACTCAATGCGAAAGAAAAGTAGTTTCAATCTTTATGTGGCAATTCAAAATAGCCTAAGTGACTCGGCCCGGCCCTATTGAGGGGACTCGGATCACGTTGCCAATTTTGAATTCCCGCGTCATGCATGAAATTGTTTACCTATCACATGCGTGCATCGAGTCTCGGGACCAAAATAAAATATCATATTGCAAATAGAAGTTTCAGAAAGTTATGATTTTTTGTTTTTGTTTTTTGTTAAGAAATCGTTTTTTTGCTAGAAAAAGTTAGCGTGAGCGGTCGAATGCCAAAACTGTGGGCTAAACGAAGTGCGGTGTCTACCTTTTTTTGTCTTGGCACGATCTTTCAATGAACATTATGCTCATCAAAAGGACTTTTTTGGCAAACGTAAAATAAATGAAAGCCGTTGGATATCGTTTCAAAACGGTATTCGGTAGATACCATTCATTTACGCCATTTTGGCATTCGGTAGATGATGTTTTTTTGAAATGCCGCAATTTTGGTACAAATTAGAAACTTGTCGATGCGCTTGAACATGCAAGTTTCACACTGAAGCCTGGGGAAAATTGTTTTTGAAAAAAACGGTTTTTGTTTTTAAACTTTTTAAAGCAAGTTTTGTTGTGTTTTTTTTTGAAAAAAGGTAAACAACTAATAAATGCTGCTTGTTTTACTAAAGTTAAACTAATAGCAATTTTTTAGGTTCTGCGACTCAATGCGAAAGAAAAGTAGTTTCAATCTTTATGTGGCAATTCAAAATAGCCTAAGTGACTCGGCCCGGCCCTATTGAGGGGACTCGGATCACGTTGCCAATTTTGAATTCCCGCGTCATGCATGAAATTGTTTACCTATCACATGCGTGCATCGAGTCTCGGGACCAAAATAAAATATCATATTGCAAATAGAAGTTTCAACCAAAATCGTTCAACAGTCTGAAAAAATTTAAAACTTGCTTTTTTGGCACTTTCAATTTTGGAACTGACCGGTTCCAAATGAACAAAAGTGTTCAATATCAATTTTTGAATGCAGTCCAGATTGTACTTCACTTTTCGTGGTAATCAGTGCTGCATTCAGAAACTGCTAATTGAACACTCTTGTTCAGCTTAAACTAATCAGTTCATACTTTGTCTTGAAACTTGCTCTGACAGGGCCACTTTTCTTAGAACCTAAAAAAACTTTTTGCGTTTTTTTAAAAATTTTGTTGGTGTTGTTTCAAGTTTACACACAGTTTTTCACTTTTCATAGTGCATTTTCTCACTTGTGATAATGTTTCACGTAGGGCATAAAAGAGCCATTTTTGGAAAGCAAAACGTAATCCCTCCCCCAAATTAATTTTCCCTCCTTGGGCTCAGACGAGAGTTCGAGTACCCCCCACCCACCCATTCCAGCGCTTCTTTATGTGGCCTGAGTGAAACATCATCTCGAAAGTTATGATTTTTTGTTTTTGTTTTTTGTTAAGAAATCGTTTTTTTGCTAGAAAAAGTTAGCGTGAGCGGTCGAATGCCAAAACTGTGGGCTAAACGAAGTGCGGTGTCTACCTTTTTTTGTCTTGGCACGATCTTTCAATGAACATTATGCTCATCAAAAGGACTTTTTTGGCAAACGTAAAATAAATGAAAGCCGTTGGATATCGTTTCAAAACGGTATTCGGTAGATACCATTCATTTACGCCATTTTGGCATTCGGTAGATGATGTTTTTTTGAAATGCCGCAATTTTGGTACAAATTAGAAACTTGTCGATGCGCTTGAACATGCAAGTTTCACACTGAAGCCTGGGGAAAATTGTTTTTGAAAAAAACGGTTTTTGTTTTTAAACTTTTTAAAGCAAGTTTTGTTGTGTTTTTTTTTGAAAAAAGGTAAACAACTAATAAATGCTGCTTGTTTTACTAAAGTTAAACTAATAGCAATTTTTTAGGTTCTGCGACTCAATGCGAAAGAAAAGTAGTTTCAATCTTTATGTGGCAATTCAAAATAGCCTAAGTGACTCGGCCCGGCCCTATTGAGGGGACTCGGATCACGTTGCCAATTTTGAATTCCCGCGTCATGCATGAAATTGTTTACCTATCACATGCGTGCATCGAGTCTCGGGACCAAAATAAAATATCATATTGCAAATAGAAGTTTCAACCAAAAATCGTTCAACAGTCTGAATAAATTTTTAAATCTTGCTTTTTTGGAACTTTCAATTTTGGAACTGACCGGTTCCAAATGAACAAAAGTTTCAATGCAAAATCAATTTTTGAATGCAGTCCAGATTGTACTTCACTTTTCGTGGTAATCAGTGCTGCATTCAGAAACTGCTAATTGAACACTCTTGTTCAGCTTAAACTAATCAGTTCATACTTTGTCTTGAAACTTGCTCTGACAGGGCCACTTTTCTTAGAACCTAAAAAAACTTTTTGCGTTTTTTTTTAAATTTTGTTGGTGTTGTTTCAAGTTTACACACAGTTTTTCACTTTTCATAGTGCATTTTCTCACTTGTGATAATGTTTCACGTAGGGCATAAAAGAGCCATTTTTGGAAAGCAAAACGTAATCCCTCCCCCAAATTAATTTTCCCTCCTTGGGCTCAGACGAGAGTTCGAGTACCCCCCACCCACCCATTCCAGCGCTTCTTTATGTGGCCTGAGTGAAACATCATCTCGAAAGTTATGATTTTTTGTTTTTGTTTTTTGTTAAGAAATCGTTTTTTTGCTAGAAAAAGTTAGCGTGAGCGGTCGAATGCCAAAACTGTGGGCTAAACGAAGTGCGGTGTCTACCTTTTTTTGTCTTGGCACGATCTTTCAATGAACATTATGCTCATCAAAAGGACATTTTTGGCAAACGTAAAATAAATGAAAGCCGTTGGATATCGTTTCAAAACGGTATTCGGTAGATACCATTCATTTACGCCATTTTGGCATTCGGTAGATGATGTTTTTTGAAATGCCGCAATTTTGGTACAAATTAGAAACTTGTCGATGCGCTTGAACATGCAAGTTTCACACTGAAGCCTGGGGAAAATTGTTTTTGAAAAAAACGGTTTTTGTTTTTAAACTTTTTAAAGCAAGTTTTGTTGTGTTTTTTTTTGAAAAAAGGTAAACAACTAATAAATGCTGCTTGTTTTACTAAAGTTAAACTAATAGCAATTTTTTAGGTTCTGCGACTCAATGCGAAAGAAAAGTAGTTTCAATCTTTATGTGGCAATTCAAAATAGCCTAAGTGACTCGGCCCGGCCCTATTGAGGGGACTCGGATCACGTTGCCAATTTTGAATTCCCGCGTCATGCATGAAATTGTTTACCTATCACATGCGTGCATCGAGTCTCGGGACCAAAATAAAATATCATATTGCAAATAGAAGTTTCAACCAAAATCGTTCAACAGTCTGAAAAAAATTAAAACTTTCTTTTTTGGCACTTTCAATTTTGGAACTGACCGGTTCCAAATGAACAAAAGTGTTCAAAATCAATTTTTGATTGCAGTTCAGATTGTACTCCACTTTTCGTGGTAATCGGTACTGTATTCAGAAACTGCTAATTGAACACTCTTGTTCAGCTTAACTAATCATTCTTTGTTCAATTAGCAGTTTCTGAATGCAGCACTGATTACCACGAAAAGTGAAGTACAATCTGGACTGCATTCAAAAATTGATATTGAACACTTTTGTTCATTTGGAACCGGTCAGTTCCAAAATTGAAAGTGCCAAAAAAGCAAGTTTTAAATTTTTTCAGACTGTTGAACGATTTTGGTTGAAACTTCTATTTGCAATATGATATTTTATTTTGGTCCCGAGACTCGATGCACGCATGTGATAGGTAAACAATTTCATGCATGACGCGGGAATTCAAAATTGGCAACGTGATCCGAGTCCCCTCAATAGGGCCGGGCCGAGTCACTTAGGCTATTTTGAATTGCCACATAAAGATTGAAACTACTTTTCTTTCGCATTGAGTCGCAGAACCTAAAAAATTGCTATTAGTTTAACTTTAGTAAAACAAGCAGCATTTATTAGTTGTTTACCTTTTTTCAAAAAAAAACACAACAAAACTTGCTTTAAAAAGTTTAAAAACAAAAACCGTTTTTTTCAAAAACAATTTTCCCCAGGCTTCAGTGTGAAACTTGCATGTTCAAGCGCATCGACAAGTTTCTAATTTGTACCAAAATTGCGGCATTTCAAAAAAACATCATCTACCGAATGCCAAAATGGCGTAAATGAATGGTATCTACCGAATACCGTTTTGAAACGATATCCAACGGCTTTCATTTATTTTACGTTTGCCAAAAAAGTCCTTTTGATGAGCATAATGTTCATTGAAAGATCGTGCCAAGACAAAAAAAGGTAGACACCGCACTTCGTTTAGCCCACAGTTTTGGCATTCGACCGCTCACGCTAACTTTTTCTAGCAAAAAAACGATTTCTTAACAAAAAACAAAAACAAAAAATCATAACTTTCGAGATGATGTTTCACTCAGGCCACATAAAGAAGCGCTGGAATGGGTGGGTGGGGGGTACTCGAACTCTCGTCTGAGCCCAAGGAGGGAAAATTAATTTGGGGGAGGGATTACGTTTTGCTTTCCAAAAATGGCTCTTTTATGCCCTACGTGAAACATTATCACAAGTGAGAAAATGCACTATGAAAAGTGAAAAACTGTGTGTAAACTTGAAACAACACCAACAAAATTTAAAAAAAAACGCAAAAAGTTTTTTTAGGTTCTAAGAAAAGTGGCCCTGTCAGAGCAAGTTTCAAGACAAAGTATGAACTGATTAGTTTAAGCTGAACAAGAGTGTTCAATTAGCAGTTTCTGAATGCAGCACTGATTACCACGAAAAGTGAAGTACAATCTGGACTGCATTCAAAAATTGATATTGAACACTTTTGTTCATTTGGAACCGGTCAGTTCCAAAATTGAAAGTGCCAAAAAAGCAAGTTTTAAATTTTTTCAGACTGTTGAACGATTTTGGTTGAAACTTCTATTTGCAATATGATATTTTATTTTGGTCCCGAGACTCGATGCACGCATGTGATAGGTAAACAATTTCATGCATGACGCGGGAATTCAAAATTGGCAACGTGATCCGAGTCCCCTCAATAGGGCCGGGCCGAGTCACTTAGGCTATTTTGAATTGCCACATAAAGATTGAAACTACTTTTCTTTCGCATTGAGTCGCAGAACCTAAAAAATTGCTATTAGTTTAACTTTAGTAAAACAAGCAGCATTTATTAGTTGTTTACCTTTTTTCAAAAAAAAAACACAACAAAACTTGCTTTAAAAAGTTTAAAAACAAAAACCGTTTTTTTCAAAAACAATTTTCCCCAGGCTTCAGTGTGAAACTTGCATGTTCAAGCGCATCGACAAGTTTCTAATTTGTACCAAAATTGCGGCATTTCAAAAAAACATCATCTACCGAATGCCAAAATGGCGTAAATGAATGGTATCTACCGAATACCGTTTTGAAACGATATCCAACGGCTTTCATTTATTTTACGTTTGCCAAAAAAGTCCTTTTGATGAGCATAATGTTCATTGAAAGATCGTGCCAAGACAAAAAAAGGTAGACACCGCACTTCGTTTAGCCCACAGTTTTGGCATTCGACCGCTCACGCTAACTTTTTCTAGCAAAAAAACGATTTCTTAACAAAAAACAAAAACAAAAAATCATAACTTTCGAGATGATGTTTCACTCAGGCCACATAAAGAAGCGCTGGAATGGGTGGGTGGGGGGTACTCGAACTCTCGTCTGAGCCCAAGGAGGGAAAATTAATTTGGGGGAGGGATTACGTTTTGCTTTCCAAAAATGGCTCTTTTATGCCCTACGTGAAACATTATCACAAGTGAGAAAATGCACTATGAAAAGTGAAAAACTGTGTGTAAACTTGAAACAACACCAACAAAATTTTTAAAAAAACGCAAAAAGTTTTTTTAGGTTCTAAGAAAAGTGGCCCTGTCAGAGCAAGTTTCAAGACAAAGTATGAACTGATTAGTTTAAGCTGAACAAGAGTGTTCAATTAGCAGTTTCTGAATGCAGCACTGATTACCACGAAAAGTGAAGTACAATCTGGACTGCATTCAAAAATTGATATTGAACACTTTTGTTCATTTGGAACCGGTCAGTTCCAAAATTGAAAGTGCCAAAAAAGCAAGTTTTAAATTTTTTCAGACTGTTGAACGATTTTGGTTGAAACTTCTATTTGCAATATGATATTTTATTTTGGTCCCGAGACTCGATGCACGCATGTGATAGGTAAACAATTTCATGCATGACGCGGGAATTCAAAATTGGCAACGTGATCCGAGTCCCCTCAATAGGGCCGGGCCGAGTCACTTAGGCTATTTTGAATTGCCACATAAAGATTGAAACTACTTTTCTTTCGCATTGAGTCGCAGAACCTAAAAAATTGCTATTAGTTTAACTTTAGTAAAACAAGCAGCATTTATTAGTTGTTTACCTTTTTTCAAAAAAAACACAACAAAACTTGCTTTAAAAAGTTTAAAAACAAAAACCGTTTTTTTCAAAAACAATTTTCCCCAGGCTTCAGTGTGAAACTTGCATGTTCAAGCGCATCGACAAGTTTCTAATTTGTACCAAAATTGCGGCATTTCAAAAAAACATCATCTACCGAATGCCAAAATGGCGTAAATGAATGGTATCTACCGAATACCGTTTTGAAACGATATCCAACGGCTTTCATTTATTTTACGTTTGCCAAAAAAGTCCTTTTGATGAGCATAATGTTCATTGAAAGATCGTGCCAAGACAAAAAAAGGTAGACACCGCACTTCGTTTAGCCCACAGTTTTGGCATTCGACCGCTCACGCTAACTTTTTCTAGCAAAAAAACGATTTCTTAACAAAAAACAAAAACAAAAAATCATAACTTTCGAGATGATGTTTCACTCAGGCCACATAAAGAAGCGCTGGAATGGGTGGGTGGGGGGTACTCGAACTCTCGTCTGAGCCCAAGGAGGGAAAATTAATTTGGGGGAGGGATTACGTTTTGCTTTCCAAAAATGGCTCTTTTATGCCCTACGTGAAACATTATCACAAGTGAGAAAATGCACTATGAAAAGTGAAAAACTGTGTGTAAACTTGAAACAACACCAACAAAATTTTTAAAAAAACGCAAAAAGTTTTTTTAGGTTCTAAGAAAAGTGGCCCTGTCAGAGCAAGTTTCAAGACAAAGTATGAACTGATTAGTTTAAGCTGAACAAGAGTGTTCAATTAGCAGTTTCTGAATGCAGCACTGATTACCACGAAAAGTGAAGTACAATCTGGACTGCATTCAAAAATTGATATTGAACACTTTTGTTCATTTGGAACCGGTCAGTTCCAAAATTGAAAGTGCCAAAAAAGCAAGTTTTAAATTTTTTCAGACTGTTGAACGATTTTGGTTGAAACTTCTATTTGCAATATGATATTTTATTTTGGTCCCGAGACTCGATGCACGCATGTGATAGGTAAACAATTTCATGCATGACGCGGGAATTCAAAATTGGCAACGTGATCCGAGTCCCCTCAATAGGGCCGGGCCGAGTCACTTAGGCTATTTTGAATTGCCACATAAAGATTGAAACTACTTTTCTTTCGCATTGAGTCGCAGAACCTAAAAAATTGCTATTAGTTTAACTTTAGTAAAACAAGCAGCATTTATTAGTTGTTTACCTTTTTTCAAAAAAAAACACAACAAAACTTGCTTTAAAAAGTTTAAAAACAAAAACCGTTTTTTTCAAAAACAATTTTCCCCAGGCTTCAGTGTGAAACTTGCATGTTCAAGCGCATCGACAAGTTTCTAATTTGTACCAAAATTGCGGCATTTCAAAAAAACATCATCTACCGAATGCCAAAATGGCGTAAATGAATGGTATCTACCGAATACCGTTTTGAAACGATATCCAACGGCTTTCATTTATTTTACGTTTGCCAAAAAAGTCCTTTTGATGAGCATAATGTTCATTGAAAGATCGTGCCAAGACAAAAAAAGGTAGACACCGCACTTCGTTTAGCCCACAGTTTTGGCATTCGACCGCTCACGCTAACTTTTTCTAGCAAAAAAACGATTTCTTAACAAAAAACAAAAACAAAAAATCATAACTTTCGAGATGATGTTTCACTCAGGCCACATAAAGAAGCGCTGGAATGGGTGGGTGGGGGGTACTCGAACTCTCGTCTGAGCCCAAGGAGGGAAAATTAATTTGGGGGAGGGATTACGTTTTGCTTTCCAAAAATGGCTCTTTTATGCCCTACGTGAAACATTATCACAAGTGAGAAAATGCACTATGAAAAGTGAAAAACTGTGTGTAAACTTGAAACAACACCAACAAAATTTTTAAAAAAACGCAAAAAGTTTTTTTAGGTTCTAAGAAAAGTGGCCCTGTCAGAGCAAGTTTCAAGACAAAGTATGAACTGATTAGTTTAAGCTGAACAAGAGTGTTCAATTAGCAGTTTCTGAATGCAGCACTGATTACCACGAAAAGTGAAGTACAATCTGGACTGCATTCAAAAATTGATATTGAACACTTTTGTTCATTTGGAACCGGTCAGTTCCAAAATTGAAAGTGCCAAAAAAGCAAGTTTTAAATTTTTTCAGACTGTTGAACGATTTTGGTTGAAACTTCTATTTGCAATATGATATTTTATTTTGGTCCCGAGACTCGATGCACGCATGTGATAGGTAAACAATTTCATGCATGACGCGGGAATTCAAAATTGGCAACGTGATCCGAGTCCCCTCAATAGGGCCGGGCCGAGTCACTTAGGCTATTTTGAATTGCCACATAAAGATTGAAACTACTTTTCTTTCGCATTGAGTCGCAGAACCTAAAAAATTGCTATTAGTTTAACTTTAGTAAAACAAGCAGCATTTATTAGTTGTTTACCTTTTTTCAAAAAAAAACACAACAAAACTTGCTTTAAAAAGTTTAAAAACAAAAACCGTTTTTTTCAAAAACAATTTTCCCCAGGCTTCAGTGTGAAACTTGCATGTTCAAGCGCATCGACAAGTTTCTAATTTGTACCAAAATTGCGGCATTTCAAAAAAACATCATCTACCGAATGCCAAAATGGCGTAAATGAATGGTATCTACCGAATACCGTTTTGAAACGATATCCAACGGCTTTCATTTATTTTACGTTTGCCAAAAAAGTCCTTTTGATGAGCATAATGTTCATTGAAAGATCGTGCCAAGACAAAAAAAGGTAGACACCGCACTTCGTTTAGCCCACAGTTTTGGCATTCGACCGCTCACGATTTTTGGCATTCGGTAGATGGTGTTTTTGAAATACCGCAATTTTGGTATATACAGGTTATTGGTTGGTTGTGTGGTTACACGAACAGTGTGATCCATGCGCTCTGTGCAAAAAAGTCTCCGCCTCCCTTTTTGTGCTTCAGCCATTTTTCCCGGCGGACTTTTTTACCAACCAACCAGTCAGTCATTTTATATAATTTCTAGATACAATTTAGCTGCATCGCGTGTGTTGAAAGCAGGTCAAAAAATGGTGCAGTCGTATTCCTTTCGTTTCTATCGCAACAAACGCCGTACAGGATGCAGCTGAGAATGCTGCTGGTGATGAGGCCCGCGAGCAGCAGCAGACGTCTGCTGCGTCGAACGCACGTGCAAAGGCGCCCGTGACGACCGTGCCTGCGTCGGCAGGTGCAGCCGCGAAAAAATCGGAAAAGGCCGAACAGAAACGCTATCAGGGTTAGTTGAACCCCATGAATCCTGCCTCCGTGCGTTCTGTGGTATTCTTTTTTGTTGCTTCATTCGCATAAATGAAGCGCTTTGAGGGAGTTTGAGTGTCTGACATTGATGTGTACCGTACGTCATGGGCAGATTTTTCTCTCGTTTTTAACAGTCGGAGGAACTGTGAATATCTTTTTCTCTTCATTTATTTATTTTTTTATCGCACCGGTTCCGGAAACCCGGAAACCCAAACTCCGGCGGTAACGGGAAATGCCGCCTCGAGCCCAAGTTTGGTACCTCGAACCGGCGCGCGTATAATTAACAAAAAAAATAAATAAATTTATTTATTTTTTATCGCACCGGTTCCGGAAACCCGGAAACCCGAACTCCGGCGGAAACGGGAAATGCCCACCCGAGCCCAATATACCTTCGGCTCAGGAGGGAGCAGCCCATCAGATGTTCAATTGGTCACTTTTTAGTTTCCCCACGTGTGTGTCCTGTCCGCACCGAGGTTCGAACTTTCCACCTACATAACAATAGACTGAAGTCCTGCACCTGCGCTACAGACAATATGCAGGCAGGCTGGTTGGCCTTTTTTCATTGATCTCATGTGTCGAGCTCAATGTAGCCAATCAGCAAGCCTGATTCAGAATTCTCAAGTTGCATCATGTTTCATAGTTCACAGTTCAACTTCAAAAAAAATCAAAATTTTCCAAAAAAAATTTAAGTTTGATTTTTGGCATATTTTTTAAAAGTTCAAACCAAATTTTAGCTACAAATTTTTTAACACAGCCAAATTTATGTTATTTTCTAAAGAGAAACAGCTAGGAACGAATCACTATTTAATTACACGTCATAAATTGTTCTGTTTTCCTGTTGAAATGCAATTTTCCCTGTACGAAATGGACAAAACTTCAATTAAAGATGACTTGCGCTCTTTAGAGATCACCGGACCATTCTGAAATGGTCCAGCTCGACGAGACGCTTCGGACAAACCTAACTTGTAAAAAAAATTACAACGTTTTATCAATTTTAAAAAATCTGGATTTCCCCCTGACCCTGTGTGCCACTGGTTTATGATTTGCCCGCTTAGGTTGTTTTGTTGTTCTCCCTCTGCAGACATTGCGAAATACCTCGACGAGGATGAACGCCGGGGCGGAGGAGCGTTCAATCGCAGGGGTCAGAGGGACCCTGACGAGGCGGCAAAGTGTGCCAGTGGCCCGGCGACCCTGTTCCAATTCTTGGAGGAAAAAATGCCACCGGTGTCTGCGAAGGGCACCGGACAAAAATGGGCAGAAGTTGGTCATGTGCAAGTTTGATACATATGTGCTTTCCAACGTGTGCTTTTGAGAGTGGCACATCACACTGATGGTGTTTTTTTTAACAGTTTCACTGGTTTGACAGTACGCCTGGTCTGACTCGGCAAGCATGTTCGCGGTTTCGTTTTCTTTTCAGCCGAACTTCGAGCAACAATATGTCCGCGATCGGGACGATCTGCGAACGCACACTGCTGCCGCTGGCGACCAACGCAACAAAGCGTACACCAACTACAACGACAACAGTGGCGCCACCGACAATTATGCTGCGTCGCGCACAGGTTTCTGCGTTGCCATGCCGTCACCTGTTTTTTTCATATTTAGTGTTTTTGACAAATGACGACAATCTGCTTCAACGTGACACCCAGTTGCGCGCAGTTCCGCCAGCTTTCGGAAGAGATCTGGTCTCAATAGCCGAGCCGGGTGTACAAAGAAAAATATTATTTTGAGCCACATCAGATACCTTCTGCAGTTATTATCCTTTTTCGGTTTCGAGACTCAATGTTTTCACACAGGGACAAGAAAGCGTTTCATAAATTGCGCGGCAATTCAAATCTGCGGCGCCGTCGTCGTGGGTACTCGGTTTTGTTGCTTAAGCCGTGCGGCTTTCCCAGAACGTGAATCTTTTGTGCCCACAAACTATCGGAAACGATAATGCGTCAGTTAAACTCTTATTGCGTTCACGCACGCTCCTGTGCCGTCTGTGTTTCGGTCAGCAGTTGAATTGCTGTTTCCAAGCGCACATGTGGTGCGCTCGAGGCCACCAGTGCTGCCATTGACCAGCGCTGCACGTTGCAGGTCGCGGCGCTGCGAGTGACGGCGAGTTCGCGAACTGGCGCCTCGGCCGACCGACCGGCGGACACGGGCGCCCAGCCGCGCGCTACGAGGCTGCGCCGACCGCTGCTATGGCGAGCGCGTTCAACAGACTCGCCGTGGCCGCTGACCGGTGCCGGCCGCAGCGGTCAGCAGCGCCTCGCGGTGCGCTACCTTGCCGGGTT
Source organism: Theristus sp. LFF4_11 (assembly GCA_030248135.1). Taxonomy (NCBI): domain Eukaryota; kingdom Metazoa; phylum Nematoda; class Chromadorea; order Monhysterida; family Xyalidae; genus Theristus; species Theristus sp. LFF4_11. The sequence goes on along the minus strand of JASANC010001664.1, from coordinate 9,246 downwards.
TTTTTCTCGCTTAGCCGTTTGATACAATGCCGAATCTGTGCGTGGCAAAACTGAGAAGTGCGAGCCCAATGTGGGCATTTCCTTGCAAAATAGTGACGATATGTTCTAAAATCAGATGTTGCTTGTGCTCTGCTGGTTCGGTGCGTTTTTGTCGACCAGTTTTGAAGTGATGCATGCGATGGTATGGTAAATATGTTGGAGTGTTGAGTCAGGAACGGCGCTAACGTGATTATTGCAAGCATCGGTGGCACAAGCCGACGTCTGTGCCGCCACGAACATCCATGCGTTCTGACCGAACGTCTGTTTGCACCCGTGCAGGTCGCGGCAGTCACCGTCAGAACGAGCGAGCTGCGCACAGGCCTCAGAGCAGTGCCGCTCACAACAACCAATCAGCGCACAGCCAACCGTTGCCCGCAGCACACGCGTTTCCACCACTGATGGGCACGCTGCAGACGCACGCACCGCCGCCCAAAATTACTCGTTGGTGTTGTTTGTTTTTCTGCGTTTTATGTTTGCGACAGTGTGGCCGAATAAATTAGGCACTCCTTGTTTTTTAATCAAGGCGAGACCAGTTGCAGACTAGGATTTGTGTTTTTTCAAGGATGCCGGATTTTTCTCCAATCGTGTGTGCGAGATACAAAGAATCAGTTAATTAAAAATCACGTCAAATGTGACACACAAGTTGGTTTGTGAACGTCTTTTTCGTTCTTTCAAAGTTCGCGTCTGGTTGTCCACTGACAAAGCTACTATGTTTAATTGGCCGTGCCGTAATTTGATTTCTGATTTCCGACTAGCTGATTGGTTGGTGATCGTGCAAACCAAACTCTGCCTCTCCACAGCAATACAACAAAAATAGAAAGAATTGCAGGTATTGTCCACAGCAATGCCTGCATAGAATGCATGCATCACGTTATCATTAACCAATCAGCTAGTTGGTTGGATATGTTATAGAGTTAGACTGTAAAAATGACAAGTATTTTTGAAGTTCCACAGTGCAATTTCTCACTTGTGATAATGGTTCAGAAAAGAAAACAGAATCTCGCCCCAAATGATTTTTCTTCCTCAGGTTGAGAGTTCTACGACGTTATTCACCCATCCAGGCACTTGTTATGTAGCCTGAGTGAAACATTACCACATATGATTTTTTTGTTGTTTCCACATTTTATATTCTTGGTTCAGTTGCATTATGTTTCACAGTCCCGAACTTACACAGACAACCGTATATCCAGCGCGTGTGTGTGTTTGCTGGTAACTCACTGTAACGCAGAGTGCAACGTGTTTAGCCATGAACTTGCATCATTTTTACAGCGCATCCGATGCCAATGCCCGACCTGTCCCGGCCGCCGCCACCGCAAAATCGCGGTAGTTTTTGGCAAATCGGTCAATTTTGTGGTGCACCGTGGCGTGACGGAAATGTCAGTACGGGTTTTTTTAATTTTTAATGGCGGAAGCCTTATATGATTTATATTTATATGATTGAACCAACCACAGATCGCGAATGTGAACGTTCCGTTTCGTACTGACGTAGCGTTTATTCTTGTTTTTGATTGTAATTTCTGTTTAATTTAGTGAAGGAAAACAGGTTTGTCGGTGTTATAATAAACAGCACACGACCAATCAGTGACAGTCTGTTTCTTTAAACCTGTCACTTTTTGACAGAGTACAGAGCCCGCGAAGCTTTGAATTAAAAAGACTGAACCGCAATCTGGTTTGGTTGGAATCAAAAACTCTCCATTTGTGTTCAAGTGTGGCATTTTTCTACTCTGATCACGAAAGAACGGGTCCCGCTCTGTATTTTGCTGAAAAGGTGACAGGTTTAAAGATACGTACTGCAAACAGTAGAAAACGCAACACAGCAAAATTCACAATATCTGCTGTAGTGTTCAGTTTAGTGCTGTGTTTTCAGGTCTACCTTGCCCGTATCACTGCCATACCATCGGCCAATCAGTGCGTCGTGACGTTTGAAGATTACGGTAATGAACAGTCGACGGTGGCATTCTCGCAGTTGATGCCTATGTAACTGGTATTAGATTTGTGTTGGTTATGTGCCTTTTTGACTTTGATGATTATGATTTTAGATTTTGGTTATTTTGATTTTTGATGTGTTTTTCGTGACTTTTATGGAATTTTGAAAAAAGACTATGGTTCTGGTCAAACAAAGTTAACCAGTTGTTCGTAGTTTTTAGAGTTGTTAGAGCTTTCGTGTGATAACCAGTACCATGATTTATGTTTGGCTCCAATTATATCATTCGATGCGGGAAAAAGGATCTTATATTGCGATGAATTGCAGCACATTTGTTGAAAGTTTTTTAGTTATCCCTGCAATAATATGACTGTTATCTGCAGTGGCGGCACAGAACAACAACAACAAACACCTGCAATAGTTTGCAACTTTTTTCTGATAATAATATCGCGAAAACTGTTGGCAATCAATTTCTACCACCAGTTCACAACAGCAATCAATTGTTGTTGTACGGAACTGTCACAGAAAAAAAACTTAATTGAACTGTCCAGTCGAAAACTTCTCAGTAAATTTTCAAAATTCTCATAGTTTTCAACCAGATTAATCACATCATTTTGTCTGGCCAGGGCGCCGAAACTGGAGCAGTCAAAATTCAAGATAACTGCAATTAATTGACGGTCATTACACTCCAAGATAAGATACGCTATATAATGGAACACTGAGTTCCAGATGACCCAATATAGGTTACTTCTCTTTTTTTCCTGTGTTTCTGAACTAAAACTTGAATAATACGATCCACAATTCAGGTGGCGATCCGAGGTTGAAAACCAAAAGCCAGTGAATAGAACTATGAATTTGCTCAGTGCTGCTGTGCCGTTGGCATTGCTGCTGTGTGCGTGCGAAGCGCAGTACCGATATGCCAAACCGAAATCAAAGTCGGTCATCGCAGACCCGATCACGCAGGGTTTGCTGGACATTTCCATCCCCACAGAGCGCTGCTGCGACGATGTAAACTTGTCGGCGTTGGTCGGTGTCTGAAAAGTAGCCATAGACACTGTAGATATCAACGTAGCAAATGTAGCAAACAACGCGTGCGGTTCAGTTCCTGGCGACTACGATTCATTTTTTGTTTCAAAAAGTTGATGATATTCAAATGAATAGAAGTTGTTCGGTTTTCACCAACAAATTTTTGCATTTGCGTCAGTAGTCAGAGACCAACAGGGAAAAGCAAACCTGAGTTTCTCCCAACTTTTCGTGACAACGTTGAAAGAACAACGAAAATGAACAAATCTGGACAGCTTTCAAAAGCGCGGAGTTATTTGAAATATTTGAAACGCACAAATATTATTTGAAATATTTGAAACACACAAATAATATTTGAAATATTTGAAACACAAAAATACTAATTTAATCAATCAATTATTGAATTTTGCACATGTTGACGTACGGCTTTTTAGGTCAGTTTCTAAAATTATCTGGCACGGCACGTCACGTCACGTCATCATTCATACCTCCCTTTTTTGCCGTCCGTCGACGCACGTCGACGTGCGCAGGTATGAACGAGCAAAGAATCTAAAACCATCCGGCACGGCACGTCACGTCACGTCTTCATTCATACCTCCTTTTTTTGCCGTCCGTCGACGCACGTCGACGTGCGCAGGTATGAACGAGCGCGTGATCTAAAGCTTGACGTGACGTGCCGGATGGCTGTTTTGTGCATCATGAATGAAGACGTGACGTGACGTGACGTGACGTGCCGTAAAAATTTGTGTGCATGAATGGGCCTTTATTCGAACCGAAATGACGTCATTTGCTTTTGTCATGCACAAGCAGCAGGATTTCAATAGGTTCAGCCCTTGCTGCGTTATTTTTCACCTGAAGAATTGGCCGTTACTGAAAGCTGACAGCTGAGAGGGAATTGGCCGTGCCGTGACGTGCCGGATTGCTCTTTTTTTGCAGCATAAACGAGGTTTGACGTGACGTGACGTGCCGTGCCGGATGCAAATACGGACGGCTAAACGGGCCTTAAGGCATGAAATGTAAATGTTTCAGAGCACATGACGTCATATCGGTCTGCGCATTCGAATAAATAGGTTATATTCGGCACTATGGTCAGTAATTTGTTGCTGGTCGACAAGTTGCATGTTTCACGGTTGGTTTTGCAATTCACTGAGAAAACTGTGTGTCCGATTGTCTATTGTGCAGATCAAAGCGATGATTGATGGTCAAGCACAGACGGCTGACATTCGCAAGAGCGTCAAAGAAGCTGAGGCTGCTGCGGATAAAGTCGACGACAAGGCCAGGGATGCTTGGTTCCGTTTCCGTGGCATCAAGGAGGATGGACCGAAGGAGGGAGCACAGGGAGAAAAAGGTACCCCGAACATGCAGCCGAATACCGCCTAAGATGACATCTTGTTTTTATCATTTGCCTTACTGAATGAAAGAACATTGAAACACAAGAAAAAACATTTCCGGACAGGCGACAAGGGCACTGAGAAAGGCGAGGTTGGTGAAAAGGGCGACAATGGGATGGCAGGCGCACAGGGCGCAAAGGGTGAACCAGGCGAAGGTGGCGCCGCTGGACCGGACGGACCAAAAGGTAGGAACTGGTTTTTTAAACTGTTTGAAATTCAGCTTGAAATATTCATTGCACTTCGTCGAATTCATTGCAGGTTGAATTCAGCCTGCTAAGAGGCTTGCTAATTTTGCACCAAAGCGAGTTTCAAAACAATTATCTGATACCTGAAAGCATTTCAGTTGGCTGCGAGATCAAAGAGTTCACGAAATGGTCCGAGTGCAGTGTGCCGTGTGGCGGCGGTCTTCGCTCGCGCAAGCCAGCAGGCCGCCACTGCCTCGAGTACTCGGAGGACCAGCTGTGCAATCCGCACAACTGCAAAGATGAACCAGACCGTTGGTGGCCGATGGAGTTACAAAAAAACAATTATTAATTTTTTTATCTTCTGGGACTCAATGCATTTGCAGACGTCGAAAGGAAAACTAGTTTCAATTCAAGCCCTATTTAAGGGACTCGGATATGCGCGCATTGAGTCTCGGAAACAACATAAAAGATAACACACTGAAGAAAAAAAAGCCATAACAGATTGGTTTTCTTTTCAGTGACAACTAAGATACATATATCTGCATGTATAATGGCGTGTTCGGTTTTCTGTTGTTTCACTGTATCAAATATTCACTGAAAACTTGCGATCCAATCGGCAGGCCCCACAATCTGTCGCGCACAAACGTTCACGGAATGGACTGACTGCTCCGAGGAGTGTGGCGGTGGCTTCCAGCAGCGCTACACCGAGGACTGCCCCAGTCTCGTAGAGCGGCGCACGTGCAACATGCACAAATGTGAAAGTGCGTGCCTGCCTGTGAATTGAGCACGATTTGCTTTCCTTCAAACGATTTGATGTCGACTTTTCGATTTCAAATGCTCACTGGTTCGAGCTTCACTCACCAGTTTTATACAGTATCTGGCGCTTAAAAAGCGAATCCTTTTTTCACCAGCGGAACATGCATGTTTGCAAGACACATGTGAAACCAGTTTTTAGGAAACAAATATTCACTCACTAGCAATTGCTAGCTATTAATCGTTTTGTTGAGCTACAACTGCTAGCTCACGGAAACCTTGCAGACGCTGCACCCGACGGCGCACCAGGCAGCGAGGGCGGCGAAGGCAAAGTTGGCATGAAGGGGGATGCGGTGGGGCCGAAGGGCACGCAGGGAGACAAGGGCCAACAGGGCGCTCAGGGCAAACAAGGGGTGCATGGTGGTCGTGGCCTGAAGGGGGAAACCGGTGACGACGGCGATGAAGGAGACGAGGGCGAACGCGGGGAGGAGACCCGCTGCTGTGGTCGGTCAAAAACAGTTGCAATTCATCCCGTCGTTCGATTTTCCGTTGCATCAGTTCAGCTTTCAAGCAAGACTCGTCCAGTCGAACTAATTTTCGAAACGCACATCTTTCAATTGTGCCTTTCGTTGTCATTTTCAGGCGGATGTGAGCTTGGCATTGCACGTGGCGTCGATGTTTTGGTTGCGTACCCGCCGAAGATACGCAGATGCTGGCGCGATGACGAGGGCGACGAACAATGCTCCGAAGTGTACCCGTGAGAAAAAACTGCTGAGTTGTTGTTGCGAAGCTTCGTTGTTGTTAGCGCCAATCACTGACAATTTTCAGTGGAAACTGTCGCGATTTGTGCTTCACAAATCGTAGATCTATTCGAACGAGTCGGACCGAAATGACGTCATTTGCTTGTGAAAACGTTACATCGTCATGCACAGACACTACAGGTACAGAGTTTCAGTTTTCGTGCACCATTCACTGTATTTTTATGTGAATGGATCAGCGAAAACTGAAAGTTTGGATTGCTGTGCCTATGACAAACGCATATGCTTTACAGCACATTTCGGTGCGACCCATTTGAATAAATCGGCTATACCGATGTGATTGTCGATGATACGACCAGCAAACAGCCCTGTGTGGTTGCACATTTGATTCATTGGCAATTCAGCTGGGGTTCGACCGCATCGTTGACGTGTCGCAACGAGGGCGAGGAATTGGTGATCGCTGGCGAGTGGCTGCAGATGCCGCACCGTGTCGAGTGCACCGCTGAGCACGGCTGGAACACTCAGACGCCCGAGTGCAAACGGCCGCAGGACGCTGACGACGAAGACGGCGACGAGGGCGACGAGGGCGACGAGGTGCGCTTGCGTTATTTTAACTTTTCTTTCCAAAATCTTAGCCAATCGTGAGTCTTCAGCATATTTCATCCAAGTTCTTTTATTGAACGTTTTTTTCAGTGACTTCTATGGTGACTCCAATTGCACGCGCAACAGCTTGTATGACCACTGACAGTTTGAGTAAAACTACAGAGTGGGCCAAAAAAAAAGGTTCCATTTTCAAACTGCTGTCACTGGCTGGTATTTCAATATTATGAGCTGAAATTTTCAGCATTGATAAAACATGTGATGCCATTTTTCTGACAAAATTTTTATCTAGTTTGGTCAAGTAGATTCAGTTTTACAGCACAATGTTTAAAAATTCCCAAATTTTCAAAAAAACGGATTTTTAACCAAGAATTTAACAACGAATCATTGCTCATAGACATCCAAATCATCATCAAGGTTTGTCGTCCGGCAGCGGCTGGATGGAATTTTACGCGAAACTGGCGAGTCACTGCAGAAAAACTTTCAGATTGTTCCCACCAGATAGCACACCAGACCCGTTGTTCTACTGTCCACTTAACCATGACGAAACTGCAGAAAACTGAAACTGAAACACTGTTTTTATTCAAACCGCAGAAAAACTTTTCAAAAGAAACAAATTAACAGACAGAGCAACACAGAAAACAAAAAATCAACTGAACAATTCTTTCTGTCGCAGTCGCATGGCTGCTGACTCGAGTCCGTTGTGAAACATCAGCAGAATTTCGCTCGAGGTGCTCAAATGCAATTCAAGTGTGAGACCTTTCCACTCTGAGCGCATGATTTGAACTATTACGGGTATCCAAAAAGACCAATTTGTCACCTTGCAACAGTTTCAAAATTGAATCACGCATCTTGATACTAAATTTTTCTTGCACTCATTTCAGTCAATTTGTTGATTTTTCGAGCTTTTTAAAAAATCTGCCACAGTGACCGCTAGGAATTATATATCGGAAAAAAAATTTTGTCAGTAAAATGGCAACGCATGTTTTATCAGTGCTGAAAATTTCAGCTCATAATATTAAAACACCAGCCAGTGACAGCAGTTTGAAAATGGAACCTTTTTTTGGCCCACCCTGTATTTATTATGAACCGACTGTGCTGTGAACTTTTTTTCTTGAAATATCTCTTGAGTTATTTCAAAAAAACACTAAAAGTTGAGCGAATCAAATTAAAAAAAAAACACCACAGTTGGTTCCCGATTAATGTAAAAAAATTTGTGACCCCTCTGAATGATAACAGTTTGTTTCATTCCGCATTCTAAAAATTACCGAGACTGTATCTCACACAGTTTTTAACCTCAAATATCATTTTGTCGGATTACGACTATTATTTCACTAATTGTTTGAAAAAATTTTTTTTGAAAGAAAATGATATGAAACTGAAACAGCAAACCAATGATTCGGACGCGAGGTTAAAAATGTGTGTTCCGAAACCCGTTTATTTGTGGGAGTGATACAATGTTATTGGGGTTTGTAAATTGTGTTGTTTGCTGTATGCTGTGCGATAAAATCAAGCCAACGTTTCCGTACTTTTACAAGAACAGGTCAACGTTTTGACTTGAACACGTGAGCAGCTTGAGCTCGTGCCACAAGCGACACCAGCACAGTCCGACGTCTTGTGAGGACGATCACGCGTACTCGCGCATCAATTGGCACATTTTTTGCGTGCTCTTGGGTTTTGTTTGCGACAGTTCATTTCACTTTCATCGAGCACATAAGCGTAGGTAAATGAGAGAAATTTATATAAATTTCATTTGAAAAAAACACCGACACTGTAATACACTCTTAGTGGGCGATTCGTTAAAAAAAGAAAAACATCATTTGTAGTCGTGCGTTTTCAATGCTGAGAAAACGGCAAAAAGGTTCTGGGTCAACTGAAACCTCATATGAAAACGAAATGTCAACGTTACATGTACATTTTTCATTTCCTTGCTGCCTTGTTGTTGTTTTTGTGCTTTCGCACCCAAACAATCATGCAATCATTTCATTGGGCGTTATGAAATGCACAATTTGTGGAAGTGAAGTGTGGGCAAGAAAGTTGCAACGCGTTGTAAACGGGTCTTCCGCGTTTTCAAAGCGTCAGTGTACTATACTGATGATCAAATCTTGGATATAATTGAGCTTTTGTGCTCAGAACTCTCACTTCTATATGACTGAAAAATGCTAGAACTTCAAATTTCCAGACCAAACAAAAATTAATGACCCATTCACACAAAAGTTTCTTCAACAAAGTCACGGCAAATACGTTTACAAATGCGAATCGCAGGAATGACAGTAATAAGTAAATGAAGTGTGTATTTTCTAAAATTCAGCACAGCAGCACGTGTCATGTTAAGAGAATGTTGTTAACGAATTCAGAAATGCTTACTAAAACATAGACCAGCAGCAATATTTCATACAGCATCATACTTATATTTTTGTTATATGTATATTTTTCAAATGTTACCGTTTGAGTGTGACCGAAAAGCGAACAGTCATGTCACGGTCAAATGGGTCGTGCGTTCTATGTTTTCAGTTTTAACTGTGAAACAATTGTTGCAATGTTTTTTGGTTTTTCTATACCTGTAGTTGGAA
>JASANC010001663.1:0-50433 GCA_030248135.1 Theristus sp. LFF4_11 | reverse complement strand
TTATTTTCTGGAGCGTAATATCATAAAACGTGCCAACCAAAAATTTTGATTTTTGTTTGACAACAACCCTATGCTACTCCCCCCAACGGCCCAACCCCCTCCGCGAGAAAACACGGGATCGCACCCCCCCTCACGTGGTCAATCTCATCTCAATTTTTTCCAAAAATACCGTAATTTTTGCATTTTTCTTGACGTTTGTGTCTGTCCCTGCATAGATTTTGTTGTTTCTGACCAAACAAGCAGCTTGTTTGCACAAAATATTCTGTATTTTACAAGAATTTCTGTGTTTTTCTTTGGCAAAAATTTGGTATTACCCGTGCGATCCCGTGCACCCCCCTCACGAAATTTTTCTGCCAGTGCACCCCCCTCCCCTCAGGAAAATTTGCTGCCCGTGCACCCCCCCCCTCACCGAGAAGGCACCTGATACCCCCCCCCCTCTAAAATCTGGCAAACACCCCCCGTCACCCAAGGTCCCGCTTTCGCTACTGCTCTGGAACAACTATGCACACAGATAGCTCGCATATCTGAATTATTTGCTTGCAAACGACGACTGACTGAGCTTTTCATCTGGTTTTGTCTTGTCTGCGATGGGGTTAACGTTATCGAGTTTGTTCAGCCGCCTTTTTGGCAAAAAACAAGTTCGAATTTTGATGGGTAAGTCTGTTTTCTTCTTTGATTCTCAAAAGTCACTGCTTCTTTAAAGTTATGTTATAAATCTATTTTTCGGTTTCGCTAGTTGAATCATTTTGGGCTATTTATGAGTGATTGCCAAAAACTTCTGTGTGTCGTGCGTTTCCCATCATCCGATGACATCCTTTAAAAATCTGTGCAGTTTAGTTGTTTTTAAATAATGCAGCATTAGTTGGACTTTCAAGGTGAAAAGAGTCTAGCTAGACGCTATGGTTCACTCGTTAGTACATGGGGTGGAGGATGGAGTACTCCTTTCAAAAATGTCGTCGCACTTTGATTGGGAAGATCGACAGAGAATCAAAAAGCAAACCGCCGTGCCGTGCTGGTGTTCTTTCACTCGGTGTTGTTCGTGTGATCTTGTTCATTTCAAAAGCTGCTGATGTTTTCAGTTGGTTTGGATGCTGCTGGTAAAACGACAATATTGTACAAATTGAAGCTGGGTGAAATTGTCACAACAATCCCGACAATCGGTCAGTTTTGCGTGTTTGTTTTAAATTTCAACTTCGGTAAACCTTTTTTGCGTCAACATTTCGTTCGAGTTCGTGTTCTTGATGGGCTTGAAGTTGTCTCGTATCACCAAGTAAAAATATAAATGTTTAAACCTGTCACTTTTTTTGCAGAATATACAGAGCATGCAGAATCATCGAGTTCAGTTCAATCAAATCAAAAACACCCCACTCCAAATTTGTTGCTCAGTCTTCTTACAACTCCGGTGCCGTTTTAACTTCTTTTGTAAGCTCTGTGTAATCTGCGAAACATAGTTACAGGTTTTAACAAACGTAGTGCAAGTCAATTTGAAGTTGTGAGCCAAAATACTGTGAAGTAGTCAAAATTAAAGGGTCTGGTATTCATAAACGTAATTTTCCGAAAAAACTGACAAAAAACGAGAAAAAAAATTTAAAAAAGACTGAATTTGTTTGCAGACGTAGAAAAAACAGTTCTAATTTTTATGTGGGCAATGTGGCAATTCAAAGCAGCCTAAGTGACCCGGTCCTATTTAGGGAACTCAGATTAGGGTTGAGGGTTTAAAAAAAGTTCGTTTTTTTAAATCTGGATCTTGTCAAATTTAAAACTCTGAAAAATGGATTTTTGGCATAATTTTTTGAAAGTTCAAACCGAATTTTCTCCCAAACTTCCTGATGTACTTTGCTATTTCGGCATGTGGCAGATAGCATCGCTGGTTGAAACTAAGTATTTTGGGGAAGGGGGACCGGCCGGGCCGATGGGGGATGCAGACTTCAGGGAACAGGGATTTTTGAACAGAACCAAAGTTTGATTATTTCCTAAAGAGAAACATCTAAGCGCGACTCTCTTATTTAATTACACAAATTAATTTATTTAATTTAATTAAATTTAATTATTTAATTAAAATGCGCTTTTCCTTTGAGTTGGCTTCTGTCCAAGCTTATATGCGTAACAACGATGTTCATCGGTAAGCGATTCCGGGCTCGTCTCGTCAGTTCGACAAGTCGCCAGACCGCACAGTCTCAAAATTGTTACGTGCGCCGAGGGGTGGTGGTACTGGCAGCGCTGCGAAAACTGCCGTTCAACATCGTTCTTACGCATATATGCGTGGCCACAAGTGTTCACAACTGCAAAAACAGTGTCCGGCCCTTGCGGTGTCAGTCCGCAGCCCACAAAGCAATTTTCGCTGTTATAGTTCACTGGATCGCTCTGAAAACGGTCAAGCTTAGGGTTGGCACAGAAAAAAACCGGTTTCTTTTCCGTTTTAAAACCGGTTTTTTCCAGTTTTTTTCTGAAAAAATAAAGAACCGGTTTCTTACCTTAAAAATTTTCAAACTTCGTGGTCAAAAATCACAATTCTTCGTTTGAATGATAAAATGTAAAATTATATTTTTGACAAAAACGGTGCAGTGAACTGTGTCGAACTGAACTGGTGAAGCATCATTTTGCAGCAGCTTTTGTGGCAAGGGTCAAGTGAAATACGATGAAGACAAGGTGACTGCTAAACTAAGTGCGTATGCAGACTGACTGACGATGTTGTCGATTTGCAAAGGGTAACTGATGAAATGTTATTTTTCGAACGCAATCCGTTACCGGTTTCACTTTGCAGTTCTGCAAATCTCGCCCCCTAATCGGGGTCAGCTATCCGGTCTCCTTGCAACCGTCCCTCCCCGCTCCCCACACCTACACAGTCACTGCCCAGTCTTTGTTTTCAATTTACTGAACGTGCTGGAAACCAGTGAAAGCGAAATTGATTTGATTTGAAAAAAAATTGGGCAGCATTGGGTGGCAAATTGGATCGGTTGTATGCCCGAAAACAGCATTTTACGCTGCTCAAAATCACTAATTTTAATGTATTTCCTATTCTGAGTTCAAGATGCCAAGTTCTGGAAAGTTTAGGAGCTGGGAAGCATTCGGTTTTTTATGGTTTTAAAACGGTTTTAAAACGGAAAAGAAACCGGTTTTTTCCTGGCAATATAAAAAACCGGTTTTTTACCAACCCTAGTCAAGCTTAACTCAGCTCGACAAAAAGCTTTGAACAAACTTAACTTGTAAAAAAAAATTTTTAATCTGACTTAACTTTAATTCGGATCACTTTACCCATTTTGAATTCCGCGCGTCGTGTATGCAACTGCTGAAGCGGCATTCATGAAACAGCATTTGGTGACGCGTACCTGTGTTAAAACATAGCTACGTGGGTGGTCACTAAATACTACTTCATGAATGCTCCTTTACCTGTATCTATGCGCGCATTCAGTTTCGGGGCTAAAATAAAAGACAGTGTTTTTGGGTTTTTTGGGTCCTGCAACTCAATGCGTGTGCAGACATACAGTCTAACAACAACTCTATAACATCCAACCAGCTGATTGGTTGGTGGGGTGTCACGTAATGCATGCGTTCTGTGCAAGCCGAGCTCAGCAATTCGTGCACAGAATGCATGCATCAACCAATCAGCTAGTTGGATGTGTTAGACTGTAGAAAGAAAACTAGATAGCGCAAGTGAGTCGGCCCAATTTTGAATTTCCGCGTCATTGCGTGAAACGGTTTACCTATCTATGCGCGCATTGACGCTCGTGACAAAAATAAAAGATCATATTCATCATGCAGGCTTCAACGTTGAGACGGTTGAGTACAAGAACATCTCGTTCACGGTCTGGGACGTTGGCGGCCAGGACAAGATCCGCCCGTTGTGGCGTCACTACTTCCAAAACACACAGGGCCTGATCTTTGTCGTCGATAGCAATGATCGTGAACGCATCGAAGAGGCACGCGAAGAAATGCACAAAATGGTTGGTTGCTGCTGGTGGGGTGGTTGCCTTGCTTCGCGAGTCGCTTGGTTCGCGGTTCTCGCTTACACTTCACAAGCCTTTTGAGTAATTTTTGTGGTAGGTTGGTAATAGGTTTCTGAGCGCCATCAGTGGCCGAATGTTGATTCACTTTGTGATTCGCTAACTGTTTCGATGTTGCGAACGTTTTGTGTTGCAGCTTCAAGAAGACGAGCTACGTGACGCGATTCTCTTAGTGTTTGCCAATAAACAGGTACAGTGTGAGTCTAATGTAGTGCTGTATCAGCTGTATTTTGTGTGTCACGGTTGCATGATGCTCAGTGTGCGTGAGTGTTTGCAGGATCTACCGAATGCGATGGCAGCCAACGAACTGACCACCAAGCTTGACCTGCACAATCTGCGCAATCGTCAGGTGTGTTTGTTTGATCGCACTTGAATGTGTGCTCGTATGCACACAGAGTCGTTCATTCAATGCTTCAACTCATTGCAGTGGTACATCCAAGCGACCTGTGCGACGCAGGGACATGGTCTTTACGAAGGTGATACTACACCTGCATCTCACCTGCACTCGAACTTTGATTTTTTGCTATTTTTCATGCATGTTATTGCGTTGCAAAACCTTTTTTTGAATGTTCAGGGCTGGACTGGCTGTCAGCACAACTGTCGAAACGATGAGGCGGCCTTGAGATCAATCAATAAAATCCCCAACACCAACCAATGACAAACTTCACTGTGTTTTTTTGTTTATCTTACTACCGTTGTTCATTCATTTCTTCTTCAGTTATCATCCAATGTTTTCAGTCGCCTTTCATCAACATTGTTACGAAATATTCTAGACATTCATGTGCACACTCACATAAACATGTATGAGATACGAACATTGTTTTTTCGCGCCCGCATTTTTGTGCAAACTTTCGTTTTGCAACGTTAAGAGTATGTTCTAAAGTCACTTTGTTGCTAAATCACACAGTTGCACTATTTAGAATTCTGCACAGATGTGTATGGATGAGACGCGAACATTTTATCTGTTTGGGGTTTTCTAATGGTTTTGTGATGTGTTGTCTGTTCTGTTCGCATGTGATTGCAAAACACGGTTACTTTTATTGGGATGGTGTCTTTTCAGTGGCTTGGTTTTTGAATTCGTTTTGCCATTTGTTTTTTTTAATTATTTTGCGCACATTGGTTTCTGTGCTGTTCTGTTTTTTAGACCTTTGTCAACAGCTTGCAAGTGTTGTGGTTACATTGAAGCTTGGCATCGTTTACAGCACCGTTTGAGGTTTGAGATTCACTCACAGTCACTCCACTCACGACCATTATAACTGCACTTTGGTTAATAATTATCAACGAACAGTGGATTCATGTTGAACCAGTTGTTTCTTGAATAACATTGCCAACAGCGTTGTTAGATGTTTTAGATGGCGACCAAGCATTGGTTTTTTCATTCTTGTTTTCGAAGTTCCATCAATATTGAGACCGACGGATTTCAAATTCACAATCTGCAGCAAAGAAAAATTGGTTCATCTGAAGGAAGTTTGGTTTTTGACCGTTGGTTGGTTCCGGTGGGTTGAGTTGAGAGTCATTTTATGGAGCTGCTTTTGCTTTTTTGTACAGAATCACGATTTTCGATGGGAGTGGTTTCTCACTCACAGTTGTTTTCAACGCGTTGTACAACAGACCAAGAAGACTACAATGCGTAAACTCATGCGATTTGCACTGTTTTTTTAATTACTGTTCTGTTTTTTTGGGTGGTGTACTTTAATTGTGATAAACGCAGCGTTTTCCCGGGATGGTTTTGCTCGAATCATGCTTTTTCGTTTTTATTTCTGGTTTTGCGAGTCATCCGATTTTTTGGATAAAATTTTGTTTGTGATTTTCTTCTGTTTTCCGGATGGTTTTCGCATTTGCAGCCTCTATGACTGAATCACGAATAAAATCACATCTGGTTTCGGAAAAAAATTGAGAAAACAATTTTTTGTGTTTTTCGAAACGCTAAAAGGCAGGGCAGACTGAAGCTGATTTTTCCTTGATTGAGAAGACAAGAGTGCCTTATTCGCCATACTGTACCATTTTTCTCCAACAAAACTGACGCCGCGTCAGGCATGCTCGCAATTTCACATTCTGGCCACTGGGCTGCCGTCGACTGCCAGGCTTGTTTGCGAAAACTGTCCAATCAACGTCGTGTAAGTTTTGCAGGAATTTTACATCTCGTTTTTATGTTGCAAACCAGTCGCTTGTTTGAACATCTGTTATTTTGTACTCTTAACGCTGTCACCGTGTTGATTTGACCGCAAATCATTCAACTGAAAGCCGTAATGAACACGATGTTGGCAACTTTATTGTTGTAAGTAACCTTTTCCGTCTGAATTAGTTCCCCCAACGACAACAGTTCCCTGGGTGGGTCAGTTTTTCGAAAATTAATGGTGCCTGGCCCTCTGGGTGCTTGCTTGTTTGCAGGTCTGTTAGCGGCCTGTGCACCCGGCTCGGCCTCTCCAATAATGTCTGTCTAATGCAAGCCCATTGCATGCATGCATCATTTAGTGGCCAAGCACACAACTTGCACCGTGCGTGTCTGTGCAACTGGCTGCTGACACGCTCAGAAATGCATGCATCTGCTTCGTTTCGTCGTGTGCCTGCTGTTCATCGTGTTCACACGTTTGTCGGTATCGTTTTTCATACATTCTTTAGTGAGCTCTGTCTGCTAAACACACTCGTTTAAACGATCACATTTTTGCATCGCCTACCAGACAGTTTTAGGTCAATTTCCTGCTACCAGTTCAGCTGCTGTGTTTTTGGCGTCTTTTCTGTGGTTTTGTTCTCTTGTGTCGCTCGCTACCGTAAACTTGCACTCTGCGACGTGCAGTCCGGTGTTGACGTTGATGTTGATCGGTTGATGGTGATCGAACGCAATCATGGAAGTCAACTTTGATCTGTCCGTTTGGCTCGGCAGCAGCGTCTGTCGACTCGATGCACAGCGAATGAAACAGCTGCAGTAAGCTTTGCACTCATTGTCGTTTGTTCTTGAAGTTCGTTACGCACGTAGCAGAAAGCGTGTTTCCTTCAAAATGTGGCCATGCTTATCGCTCAGGCAGCCAGCGATCTACAAAGCCATCGACCAGCTCGGTGAAATGTCAGCCAAGGTTTGCTGTTGTTCTTGCGTTTCTCCAGTGCGCTTGTTTCAGTTGACTGCTTTTCCATTGTTGTGTCACTGTCGCAGGCAAGCATGATCCCAAAGCCGCTGACCACCGCCGAGCGCATCATCAACAACCCAGACCACACGTTGTATCTGTTTTTTGAAACAAACGATGAAACGTGCGTGAATGGAGCAATGGTGTTGTCCAGAGTGTGCCTCTCTCGTTTGCAAGTTTAACTCGCGTGCACTTTTTCAGAAAGAAGTCGTATTTGTTGGGTATGTTGAAAGTTGGTCGAAAGCAGCTGTTCTTCTACGACAAGAAAATGCAGACGTACCATGGGCCGGTGTTGTGCGTGCTTGACTTCTACGTGCATTTCAAGCGTCAACGCGAGGGCATTGGCAAGCATCTGTTCGACTTCATGGTCGACGTAAGAAACAACAGATTTCTGACACTGTCTTTGAAGCTGTTTTCCACTGCTGGTAACAAAAATAATGGTGACAAACTCTCTTATGAACGATGAATTCATGATCATTTGTCTGTTTGTTTGCCGTTTCCTTCGTTCAGCACGAGAACGTGGAGCCAGGAGCGCTGGCGCTCGACAACCCGACCGTGACGCTGCTTGCTTTTGTCAGCAAACACTACGCGCTCACTGAGCCCATCTGGCAGAACACCAACTTTGTCGTGTTCCCGCAGTTCTTCGAATACGCCAAAAACAAAAAACTATGTGCCGGTGACGAAGGTTGGTAGTTTCATTTTTCTTTGGATGTTGTTGTTGGTTTGAACAAAATGACTTGTTTAGAAATTTGATTTCGACCAAAAAAGATGTTCATTCATGAGGTTGTCAAATAAAATCGAGCGAACAGTTGCAGAGTGTGACCATGACGTGGTCGATGGCTGGACACGACCTGAGACTCCAAAGATGCTCGGCCAAGGGCAGACTCCGGCTCGATGGCTGCAGTCGCTAGGAAAAGACACGGCCAGCAGAGTGCGATAGTGCTCTTGGAGATGTGTTTCATTTACCTTTTAGTCGCTTTTAGCTTTTGGTTTATTTTTTGCATTCAAGGAGAAACACGCGATGTCTGCAGCATGGGGCGCTGACTTGAGCACGGAGGGAACCATGGCCAATCGGAGTCAGGTCAGCTGATCAGGAACTTGGCCGAAAGTTATTTTGATTTTCGTGCTTTTGAAAGAAAAAGTTCGTTGTCGTTTGATTTAGTGTTGTTGGTTTTTTGCTCACATGGTTTGCTTGACCATTTGCAGATGGCTCAAGCGCGTAAGCAGCACATCTTGAGCAGCAATCCACTGTGGTGAGCGAGAACACACAATGAGTCATCAACGAACAACGTAGAATTCCTTCCGGCGACCAACCATTGCCAGAAACAAAACTCGTGGTTTTTTATTTTACCAGTTTGTAAGTTTCCATTCTTCACATGTCTGTTTTGTTGCAGTTATGCATTAAAGATTACAGTATTGGCAGCATATGTAGCTGTGTGCTTCAGCAACGCTTTAGTGCACTTGAAATGCTCATTCAATCAAATCAACTGCAATTTTGTTTCTAGGGCAGCCAGCTATATTGTGCACGTCCTGTAGATGATTAGTTTTATTATTCTTATTCCGGCACTGAATCTCATTGGAATTGTCATGGGTGTTTTATGTGTGTTTTATTTTCCTTTTTCCTACCCCGCAAGTTTTGTTCAACAAGTTTTTATCGTGCTGAATGAATGATGGGCTCATGGGTTTATGTGTCTGTTGTATTGTATGTTATTTGTTCTCTATCAGATTTATAGATGTTTTTTAACGAGCCAAGATCACTACCGACACCGATGATGCCCCCGACTGCCGATCTTGTCACCTTGTTCCCGCAAAAATGTCATTTTTTATTTTTTATTTTTTTCATAGCTATTGTTCAAATGTTGGGAATCCCATGTTCTTTTTTGTCTGATTTACTCTCTCCCAAGATGACTTGAGTTCTCTTGGATATTCTTGTTCGCAGTGCGTTTCCATCCGTCACCGTGGGAAAAAAAGAAAAAGCATTGAGAAAAAAGTTGCCGTTCTACCATCACATGGAAATTGCAAAACGGTAACCCTTTTTTCAGTGAACGCTTTTTTAGTCTTCTGAGTTTTTTTTTCAACAAGTCTGCATTGATTGTGATTGCTTGTGGTTATTTTCGTCGCGCTTTTTGTGACCTGTCAATAAACAAAGTAAAGCAGAGTGTTGATCAGCCAGCAACGAGGAACCAGACAGAACTCAAGCAACGAATGTGTTTTGAGTTAGTGGTGTGTGTTTTTGAAAGTGACAATAAAATGATAGTATAAAGTGCAAAGCAACAAGTGTCGCGGTGAAACTGCTCCGCTGCCAGTGTCGCGTCTCGCGTCACGCTCTGCTCCAAAACTGTAAATTTTCGACCGCACATAAAACACTTTTTAGCATCCGTTTTCCGTAACGATTATCAGTAGCTTTTGGAGGCTACAGCTGCGTTCTTGCGCGATCTGTATTACGCCATTTTGCTACTGCGCCATACTGAAAGCGTTACACAATAAATGTCTCACTTTCGTTTCAGCACTTGAATTTCAAGTGTATCACGTTTTAGCCACTTTGTTACACTTTGTGTCTGTTCAGTATGAGAGAACGCAAACCGAACTGAACTTGTTGAAGCTGTCAATGTGATAGTGACGCTTTAACAATCAACAATTCGATGTCGCCATTGTTTCGTACACATTTGTAGTACACCGGTTTTCATCGGCCCGCGCAAAAAGAAAACATTTGTGGGTGCAAACAACTTTGACGTAGATTGTGGGAGTGTGTTGAATGAAATATTGTTTATTGAACTTGTGGCGCGCTTATGACTTCGCAATTTCTGGCAGAGTTGGATGAAACTAGCTGAGCTGAAACCGCGGACGTACACTGTATTGAGGACACAGTATTTGCGTCAGTTCCGTCAACTTCAACTACAATTACGGCAACTGGCACAGTACAGCGCAACTGTTGACGCATGGGTGCCGCCAAGAGTCGCCATCACCACGACACCTGGCACAAGCACAGAGCGGACGCGTGCATGTCTAGCACAATGCGACGACGCATGATCGTGTTCGAGAAGAATCAGTTGGACTCGTTCGAGATGAGCACCAAGGACGTGCAACAGGTGAAGGCGATGCTCGTCAACGTGCTCCGTGCGACCAGTGGCGCGCACGCACACGCGTTCGGCGAGCAGATCACCGGGGTCAGTGCACTGGCTGGCCACACAGGGCACTTGCGCCTTCTCAGACGCTCTGTCTGTTTCCGTTGTAATCCGGCTGCAACAGTAGCACAGAAAACAATTTAAAAAGTGGAACTTTGCAAAGAAAATACAAAAAACATTAGAAAACTCTCACCCCCGTAGCTCAATGCAAAGGGAAAGGATCAGACTTTACACCAAAAGGTGCCGGGATCGATGCCTCGCGGAGAAGGACGCACTTTTGCTGCCAGTATAGTCCTCAAATACAGGGTGGGCCAAAAAACTACCGGATTTCAAATTGCTCTGTCTCGCGTCTGGTTTGAGGAATGGGTCTGAAATTTGGAAATTATACCGAGCTTAGGGGCGCATTTTTTTCAATATTTTTAAGTTTTTTCTGCATCTGTTGGTGTTCTTTGACACTTTTAATGAACTGAAAATTCACAATTTTCAAAATGTTTACTTCAAAATTTACATTGGGGAATATGGCAGCCGAAATCCACCTGATATAAATAGAGCTTAGATCATCTCAGAGCACACGCCATCTCCTGGACAGGACAAAGCGTGCTGAGCCTTTCGTGCTGAGGTCATTAACCGACTGAATGCTAAGCGTCTATGTTCACATCCACACCAAACCCTGGACGTTTTGCGTCTTCGAGTTTATGAAACCGAAGGGAACAGCAAAAAAACTTCAAAACTTCAACTTGCTGCAGGACTTTCTGTTCCAATGTCCGCACGCGCGTGCAGTGTTCGACCGTTGGCACCGGGAGGCAGCAGAGCGCAGCGGCTACAGCATCGCAGAGCACCACGACAAACTGAGTGCGTCGCTGCGCATTGTCGTGCACAACCTGGACCGGCCGCTCACGGCTGCCGAACTGCTCAAGCAGATCGGCGCACAGCACGCGAAATTTCGGTGAGTCGTCACAGTTGTAGTCAATCTTTATTTTAAAAAACTATATGAACTGGCTGTGACTTTGTGCGCGATTGCTCTGCAGGTTTCTCGGTTTCAACGCTTCCATGTTCACCGCGTTTGGCGAGGCGCTGATTCATCGGTCCGTCTCATGGGGCATTCACAAAAAGACGAACCGTCAGAAAGATAATTTCTACAACATTGTGCTTTTCATTGTTGCACAAATGCGTATGGGGTCTGTTTTGATTGCTTTTATTTTGGCGTTGGTTTCAACTGATTTTTTTTGAAAATTTTAAGGAAAGTTCATGGAGCAGTATTTAGTGACGCAAAGAAGCTAACACTAGCAACGCGTCACTGAATGCTGCTTCATGAATGGCGCTTGATTGTTTTTAGATACGAGAACGAGAAAAAACGCACAGCAGTGAGCATGCCCCAGAGCTGCAGCCGTGACGGCAGCACGCAGCGCAAACGGCGTCCCCGTGAGCGACTGAACCGAAAGCGGTCAAAGTCACTTTGAAACATCCGCGTGCGCGTGTTCGCAAAATACTGCACATGGTGTTTGAATGCGAATTCACATGGTTTTCTACCGGTTTTGTGATTTTACGGTCTCTTTTTCATACGTTACCGTACACATTCATTCCAAAGCAGAGTCATGCCAAATATGTTGGCTTTCTTGTCGTGTCATGTGATCTGCTCGCATTTTCCAAAAAGTACCGGCCATAATCTGATTGAAATATTGCTTTATTGCACTCCATCACTCGCAGCATGAAAAAAACGGAAAATAAATCTGCTGTCTTGAGAGAATAAAGTGCACAAAATGATTTCATCAACATGCGTATCTTGCGCACGGCTGTTGTTTTACGAGCTCGTTTTTGTACGTTCTAATGGACATTTGCTGCTGCCATTGGCACTAATGGTTTATGGTTGCGTGGTGGAGTGTCGACTTGAAACCTCTAATTACATGACGCATGCAACTTTACTGTCAATCTCTTTCGAACCGACACAAATTTCATCATCATCATCATCATTTCAAAAAATTGTGTATGTATCTGGATGGGTCGCGCATCGTTAGACGACTCAATGGAACGAACCCACCAAAGTGTAGTTGCAGCGTTGGACAAACTCAGAGTTGGCACCAGTAGCAAGCTAAATCGACTGAAAAGTGCCACGCTCAGGAAGGTAACCCATTGTCCCCACTTGGAGGGAATGTCAAACGGTGAATGGGTTTTAACTATCAACAATACGATTCCAGTTCAAGCTAAGCACAGTGACGGTGCACCCAGTGGAATGGCAATCCCAAGATCAGCAGAGCGTCCAAGGGGACACTGCAACTGGTGATGCGCTGGACAGTCAGTGGCCTTTCAAACGCACTAACTGTAGTGACTAGATTTATGGTGGAATTGCACAGTTTTTGCTCTTGTAGTAAACATTTTCAATTGTAAAAGTTGTTGTCTCGACATTAAAACTAATTTCCAGGTTATTATTTCTTCAATTTTTTTTATTTGTTAGACGGCTACGGTCTGGTGGCGGTGTCACACCAGTCACTGACACGACAGTTGGCATTTAATGACGACTACAAAAGGCACGATTCACTGGCCATGAGCGACGCCAACCAAACCGAAGGTTCATGGCGTTCACGAAACATTTGCAACAATATAATTTGTGCGTTTGCTGCGTTTTTTTTTGTGACGTTTGTTTACAGTTCAGGTGACAGTGGCAGACAGAACCAAGAAGACGTGGTCGTGCGGTCAACGGAGACGAATCGCCTGGCCACTTGGGTCATGTGGGCGCTGTTTCTGATGTTCGTTCTGCTGCTGGCGTACTTCTATTGGAAGCACAGAACCATCGAACAACACTGGCTGCATCGCTTTCAAATTGAACAACAACAACAACAACAACAACAACAACAACAACAACAACAACAACAACAACAACAACAACAACAACAACAACAACAACAACAACAACAACAACAACAACAACAACAACAACAACAACAACAACAACAACAACAACAACTTGACAACAGTCAGCCTATTCGAACAGAAACCGATGGCACTAGGCCAATGCCAAACCAAACCAAAAGGCCTCTGCGTACGACCATAAAACAACCGAATCAATGGGTGCTAACTTTCGTTCAAGAGCACCAATCTGCCAACTATATCAACAACACAGTTGACTTGAACGAGCGATTGCCAGTGAACCAACTTCATAAACATCGGTCGATTCCTGATCTCAGGCTTGGGCCGGTCAGACGAAATTTGATAAGAACACTTGTTAACAATACCATTGTAACTGAGTAAATGCAAATACATAGATTGAAGATATAGAGCGCTAATTTCAGCAAAACACTTGGAAAATCGTCTGCACTACGGGCTACCTTTAATCGCTGTGTTTTGATTAGCCTATATTAGACTTAGGTATGTGTAACCGGCCATGTCAAATGCGGTTCAAAATGCCCCATGCGTGTTTTGGTTCTTTGATAAATTTGCAGCCATTGCTGATTGGACAAAGTTGAAACAGATGCAAAGCCGCCAATTAGCGAACGGCCACGTTAAGATGTCGAGTTTTTGAGCAGCAGGAACTCGGGCGTGTTCTTCGTGAACGTTGCGATGCTCTAAAAATATGCCATGAACGAAAGCAGCACACAGCAGTGAATCACAAGGGACATGGCCGCACGCAAAATTTAGCATAGTAGCAATGTAGCATTCCGGGCAGACTACTAGCATCATGCTTTTATATTATTGATTAACGCAGAGCAACACTGAAAATATGAACGAAGGGCTGGGGGCGCAGGCACACTGGAACACGTGCACATGCAGCAGTCGCATTTGTGTCCTGCTGAAACTGGCTGCATCATACGCTCTGCTCTGCACGCATTCAGCACGTGTGCTGCTAGTGAAATCATGCATAGTACATTCGAGCGGCAAGCAGCACTAGCTGTGTCCAAGTGACGTGCGTCTGCTGCCTCCGTGAATGTACACCGATAGGAACAACAAAAACCTCGCGTTGCTCTTGTTCTTGGTGTTCTCCAGCAACGGAACTGGCCGGCGCAGACGCAGACAAGAAATTATGCAGTCCATCAGTTTCCACGGAAAGATTTCTGCGTTTCCCGCTGAAGACATGTCAGCGCTCGGTTTTCCACTGTTCGGTCACCTCGATTCAGCCTTCTTTTATTGTTCAAAGAAAAACTTGCAAGAGCGAATCGTTAGGAAGCAAGCCACGCTACTTTCAGCAGCACACCAGACCCATGCATTCAAAATGGTGCGTCGTTTTTGAGCGCGTCTGGTTCTTGTCTAATGTGAGAACAATGTGCTTTGCTCACAACCGCGTTGTTTCTGTTTTTAATCTGCTTGTATTTTTCTATACGTTTGTTGAAATTTGCTGAATTCCAGACGTGTGTATCTGTTATCGCTGTGGCGCGGTCAGCCTTGTAAAAACTATGTTCCATCATGGGAATTTACGCACACTCTCTTTGTTGTGCGTGAAATTTTTGGTGATAAGGATTATTTTCATTTTGATGACTGAACGGTTTGCCGTTAGCGAAAAGGTCTCGAACTGTCCGCGCGCTAAATTTCTCGAAATGGACTGAATTGCCATTCGAAATGCGAATGTTATCAGTTTCGGTGCTCAGTCGTTCTCGCAGCAACAGAACATTCAGTTTGCGTTGCAGCAAACGTTCGATTTTCAACGCGGGCAACAGCAGTGTGTAGTCAGTTCTGTTTGACATCGATCGCATCTCTGTCGACATATCGGTGTGCTGCAAAGATGCTGCAGTTGCACGACCCAATGGTGTACACGTACGAGACGTACCTGCCATTTGAGCGTCACTTTGACGTCGGCCCACTGACGGCATGGATGAAACGCAATTGGGCGTACAGCGTGCTGTATGCGTGCGTGTACGTGCTGGTGATTCATGTGCTGCAGCATGCCATGAGACACCGCCAAAAGTACGAGCTCAGACTGCCGCTGGCCGTGTGGAACGTGGCGCTCGCCATTTTCAGCACCGTCGGCGCCGCTCGCATGGCGCCGGAGTTCTGGGCATCGATTTTCACAAATGGTAGCACTTGTTTGATTTTATTTGTTTGAAGATCAATTGGAAATTATCCAATGTAAATTAAGCGATTCGCACAGGATTCTAGAATGGGACTACTACTTCGTATCACTTCGTGCATGTGTCAGTGTTTGCAGGCCTGCAGTACAGCGTGTGCAACAACAGCTACGCGCAGGGGGTCACGAGTTTCTGGGCGTCGTTGTTCATGGCGTCGAAAGTGGTCGAGCTCGGCGACACCGTGTTCGTGCTGCTGCGCAAACAGCAGCTGATCTTCCTGCACTGGTACCACCACATCACGGTGATGGTGTACACGTGGTACAGCTTTCCGGAGCACACCGCCAGCGGCAGGTGGTTCATCATGATGAACTACACGGTGCACGCGTTCATGTACTCCTACTACGCGTGCCGTGCGGCCGGCTTCCGCCAGCTGCCGAAGTGGATCCCGTGGTGTATCACGCTGATGCAGCTGTCGCAGATGGTCGTCGGCACGGCCGTCAGTGGCTGGTCATACTGGCTGAAGCGCGTTGCAGGCGAGTCGTGCGCACAGAGCTACGCGAACATCCACTGGTCGCTCGCGATGTACGCCACCTACTTTGCGCTGTTCGCACGATTCTTCTGGCAGCACTACTACACCAACGACGGCAAGTTCGTGAACGCACACAGCAGGCACGCGAGCACACTGGCGCACTCCGGCGGCCTTGCCAACAACCATCATAAAACGGACGCCTACAAACGGAACACTGCCGTGAACGGGTTTGTTGAACATAATGATGCTGTTAGGAAGCGACTTCGCTGACACTCACGCATGCTGCAAACACGTTCCGTGCAATTCGTAGGTACCTTGCTGATTGGCTGTTTGCCACTGCATAATCAGCTAAGACGCAACAATACAGCAAGTATATTACGAATACAAAGTTTATAAACTATTGGGATGCAACCACTTTTATTTTTCTTGCTATTGTTATTCCTATTGTGCATAATTCCTGTTGATGCTAATTTTCACTTCTCCGCTCTACCATCACGTTGTTGTGATTTGATTGACGTCTAGGTCAGGTCGTGATTGATTTTGTCAATATACTGTATCGATTTTACATTTAAAAAGTTTGCACCGTTTAAACGCGATTCGACTTCTACTTATTTTTCCGACAAAATGTTACATCTATTGTTTACCCGTCAGTGAAATCTACATGTATGTACTTTTCTGATGACTAACAAATTTTTGGTGCCGCAAAAACCTACAATGGGAAAACTGCCTCGTACTGGAATTTGGTTTAAAATAGCCTGAAATGCAGAATCTGAAATGTATAACTCAGCTTGTGAAAATTGGTTATGTTAAAATTTGCTAACTTGAAATTTCTGAGCACATAAAGCCCAGCAACTTCAAATATTTCTCAACATTCTATTCAATAAATTTTCAAATACAGAATTCGGAAGTTTCAGATTTCAAAGTGTTAAACCAAACTCGGAAACGAATAGTTTCCTCCATTTGTAGTTTCTGTACGTTCAAGTTGTACTTTTTTCTTTTTTGCACAACAGATAACTTCACTGCTATTCTTGTTGCGTTTTCTCCTGGATTCAGTACATTCTTTAATGGTTTCGCTCAAATCGTGCTTTCCATTTTTATTTTTTTTAGAAAATCGCTTTTGAAACAAAATTGGTTATATGAAATGGCTACATGTGCAATTTTTGTCGTGCGTGGTCGGCACTATTTAGTGTTTTGCATTACCACAAAAAATACATATGGTCCACATGCCGTTTGTTTGATTGTGGGACACTCAGCATTCACTTTTTTAGATGAAAAATCGTCTCGATTTCAAAAAATGTAAAGGATTTCTGTTTCCAAAAACTCAATCCTTAAATTAAAAAAAAAATTATGATGACGACATATTGTGCACGTGACGTGCAACTGATATAGGAAGTTGACAAAAAGCACCAAAAACTGCATCACCAGGCAACAAGTTTCAAAACAAAATGCAAGCAACGGTGTGACGTCAATACTCGTTTGAAAACAAATAAACGGCAGAACATGCAAATCAAATTGGCACCGGCCAAAAATTGGGTTGAACATTTTTTTACACAAGACGACAAAATTTACAAAATTTGTCAAAAATGCGGGTGGGGAGCGCATATTATTCAGTTATCATCTGTTTTACTTCAGGTGCCGAAAAAAATGAAATGCAGAAAATAAATGTAAGTGCTATTGGTTTATGCATACATTGAACCTATCTATGGAAAATAGTGATGAAATCTGCGATAACTCAGAAAATCACAATAAATTTCACAAAAATAGCCTCATTGAACAAAAAAAAACAGTTTGGTTATTGAAAAGGCACCGCAAAGACATAAAAGACGGTTGAATATTTTTGTCAGTAATAGCAAAAAAACGAAAACAACAACTTATGACGACGGTAACAACCCTGTGCACTTTTGTGAGAGAGAGGGTAGCTGATGTGACTATCGAAAGGGTCTCGCAAGACGATGACCGCGATCGCTGTATTCTATGTATTCATTGCAACTGCTGCAAATCGTGGGGGCGTCACGAGAACCGTGACTTTCACGTTCCGAAGTTCCCCACAACAATTAACGCAAAACGTCAACCCGGGCTCGTAGGCTAATTTGCCACCGTTTCGCAGAGCACGCACGTTTCGTCGCCTGCGCCTGTTGCGCATTCAGCAAGAAAATGGCGCGGCGTATTCGCGCACGCATCACATGACACGCATCAGTGCACCGCACAGACACACGCACATGCACACACTGTGCGTTGCTGCGGGCGCCCTGCCGCACGTGTCCGAACACGCGTCCCGTGTGCTGTCCGCCCGCGTGGGGTTTCGAAAAGAAAAGCGACCGCGGCCACACTCGACGTTTTGGGCCAGTTGTAATTCCGGGACACGGACACCCCGCGGGACACCCGGGCTGACTGGACGCCATGGCTGTTTTTTTTTCAGATGATAAACAGCAGGTTCACAGTTGACTTGCGAACAACAAACAGCACGCAACACTGAAAGCCCAAATTTAGAGTGATGTCAGTGGGATTGAGTAATACGACTGAAAAAACAGGCGGCGTCTATTCTTCGTGATGCAGGTGCCCACCAACTGAAAGATTCCATAGCCCCCGTTCACAAAAGCGCCCTACACTTAGTTACTATAGCGATGTCTATGATACCAAATTGCTGGTACAAGATGGGTTTGACCGAAAATTATGTCTTTTGTTCTTCTGCTTGAAAATTCACAGTTTTTTAACTCGTGCTATTTTGCACATTCTGTTAGAGTCCAGATTAAAGCAACACTGGCCACACGGAGTTAGGTTGACTAGCATTTCAAAAAAATGATTTGATGAAAAAAAGATGAGATGTGCTTCTGTGAATGCATCGACTATCATTTTCAGAGCCATGTCTTGGAAATTTGTTTTCTGTGGTACAATCATTTTAATGATGTCGCAACCAGATTGCAAGGCCTGCAGATGACTTTGCGTCTGTCCACTAAAACGAAGCTTGGCGTTTGTACATACAACTACGGCATCTTTTATCCGCTGCTCATTTTTGGCAGATGTTTTTAACAGATTATGGCATTTCTTTGTTGTTGTGGAAGCATGTCATTGCGTTTGGTTTTGTTGAAGAGATCAAATTGAAAATTCTTTCAGTTCAGTGCTCAGATAGTATTCATTCTGAATAATTTAAAACTTATATCTGATCTTACCGTAAAGTCTTGCATATAAGATCTCCTTATACATATAAATTTGAAAATTAAAAGTTTCTGAAAAAAGTGGATAGTGTGTGACAACCTTGTAAGTGGGAGGAGGTCCGGCCTTATAAACGTGATGGGATTTCGATCAAGTCAAAATTTTGATTTTTTTGGTTTCTCGCCGTGTGACACTCCGCCCACTTTTGGGGTCCTTATAAATGGGAGGAACCTTATATGCAAGACTTTACGGTATATTGTTGAAATATGCCGCATATAAACCGTTTTTCACAGTCCGTGTTAATTCATATGTCGGGATTTTATTAATTTAGACAAAGTGCAGATGTATGAACGTTTGCATAATGTCTTAACGAACCAAACTCATTTACCCGTGCGGTCGGACGGTTACGGCAGTAAAAGCTAATTTATATCTGCCCTTTAAAATAAAATGACGTGCCCGCCCCCATTTATGAAATCCACCATAATCAAAACAACTTCAAAAATAGCCGCCAGTTCATGTGCCTGCGCAAATACTAAGCTTGCTCAATGGTCAGTAGGTATCAGTCAATAGTTCATTTCAATCCGATTCGTTCAATAGTATGAACTCAATAGTTTTATTGCTCCACTTTTATTATTTCAGTTGGTATAGCATAGGACACAAACTGCTTTGAGAAAGGTTTGTCGATGCACTTTTTTAGGAGAACAAACATATTAATCGAGTGCGTCGATCTGTGAGTCAGCCAGCACGTGCATCAACCAAAATGACCCCCACACCGTGTCACTTTAGCACTGGTCTGCTGCTCGTGGCGCTTGCACTGATCGCCAACGCATTCGCAGAGGAGCACATGTTCATTCTACCGTGGGTCACTGGAAAGATGCATTTCTTGAATTTTAAAAACAACATACAACGCGGAAAATGTTCCATTTGCTATCATGCATGACGACCAGTGGTGCAATGGGTTCACCAAAAGGGGCTCGGCTCCCGCTTGGCCCGCCCGCACCGTATGAACCGATTCTACACACAGTCGAACTCAATAACACATCCAACTAGCTGATGGGTTGATGCGTGCATTCAGTGCATGAATTGCTGAGTTCGCCGGTTGGTTTGCGCAGAATGCATGCATCACGTGACCACCAACCAATCAGCTAGTTGGATATGTTATAGTGTTAGACTGTATCTGTCGATAATCTCGGTGACCTTCAGCAAAGTTTACCTCTACTGTCCTTTAAAAGCACAGAACCCGAAAATTTATTTACAGTACGGCCGAATAAATGAGGCAGTCCATCAAGGCGGGATCAGTCGCAGACTAGGAGTTGTCTTTTTCAGAAATGCCAACATACTTCCTAATCATGTGTGCAAGGGAGAAAGAATGCACAGAATAGCGCGGATAATCCATTAGTTTTCAAAAACGCATCAAATTTGGCACGCAATTTGGTTTCTGAACATCTTTTTTTCTTTCATTCAAAATTCGCGCGCTCCTTGAACCCTGAAAAAAGCTGCCATGTTTAATCGGCCATACCGTAGCCGAAAAACTTGTTTCTTGTTCGTTCTCCACTGCGGAACAACGAGTGCAAAGTTTTTGATGTTAACACAATGTTGTCTCAAGTGTCAAGTCAAGTCAAGCTTCAGAATTGTCAGGTTCTTGAGACAAGATGTGTAACGCAAGGAAGTTGTTTTCAGTGTCAGCAACTCATACGACAACGGAATGAAACGGGTGGTGCCGAGCACAAAGTGGGTCCGTTTCGGCAAACGGTCGTCACCAATGGACTTTCCGAGCACAAAATGGGTGAGATTCGGGCGGAATCGGGGCATGCCTGCCACGATGCGCAAACGTGCAATGCCGTCAACGAAATGGGTGCGATTTGGAAAGTGACCATGTGAATGAAAACTTCTGTTACGTTTGGATTTGAAGAATCTGAAGATCTCATAATGCTTTTAGTGAAACAATAGATCTTTTTGACTCGTGGAAGATACAACAAAAATAGGTTAGTAGTGTCTCTGATAGTTCGGTTTCCATTGTCAATTTGTGATATCAGCAGTTTTTTGTGCCATTCAAGAAAGTGTGACACTTGTGTTGCGGTTTGTGATGCTTTGCTCGAATTGTACTTTTTAAACCTCAAAACAAATTCATTTTAATTTTAAAAATTTTAAATTATAACCGGCATCATGTAAAAAAGAATTTGAATGGGTGTTTCGATCACTGCAACTGATTATGTTTGTGTTCATCTTCAACCAAAATTTGACGCATAAATAAAATAATCATATTTGTATTCCACAAAAGTTTTCAATCGTTCTCATTCATACTAACTAAGGCACCAAAACGCAACAAAATGGAAATTTACCACGCAAAACACTACACTGCTTTGACACACATGCAAAAAAACGAGGTAACAACGACTTCAAATACGGAATGGTAATCACGAAATTGCATGTCTGACTCAATTTCGAAATCGGCTATCCGACTACCGTGCATGATTGTGTTGGTTGCCAAAGCATAAATAATAAATAAATCACTGTCAGTAACAGGCCGAAATTTGTGCGTTAGCCGCAATAGGGAGCGTCAGTGCCGTGCCAGTGACTGAAAATCATACATGTCTGAAAACACCAATTATCTGCGAAAAAAGTCTTGCAAAGGATTGTACCGTGCGCTGCTGTACCTCAAGCTCAAACATTGTGATTGAGTGCGTTTCTGCGGGCGCTCAAGTTACAAAACAAACGATTCAAAATCCAAGCAAAATAGTTTTTCACATCCATGATATTGCTCCTTTTCAGTTGTTTACCCCATAAAATTGCTACTTTTCTGCTATTGTGTTTGTTCTCCAATGCTTTTGCAGACGTGCAATGGAAATCCAGTTTCTTGTTTGACGCGCCAATTCAAACTGGCCCTGGTGACTGAGTACTGAGTCGTATCGCAGGAACTCGGTTGACGTCACCAATTTTGAATTCCCGCGTCAAGTGTGAAACTGCCCTTCCATCCATGTGGACGTTGCAGCAAAATTGACACGTTGCCAATGAGGCTGATTTCTGTTCCAGCGGGCACTGTTTTCAACTGTACATACGACGGTGGGCAGAGCGCACACACGCACACACGACTGCAGCATGTCCGTGCGAGCATTCGCCAGCGTTCTGTTCGTTGCGTCGGCGGCAGCATTCAGTTTCCTTGACTTGTCCTCAGTGCGCGGCCGACCAGTTCACATTGAGCCGGTGCACGTGGTGGACGTTGCGCAAGAACTCGACCAGGAAACGCCGGTCGCAGAGCTGCTGCTGCGCCGAACCAGTGGCGCACTCGGCAGACGCTCGTTCGTGAAACGGACAGTTCCGACGTTTGAAGGAGGCTACTGGCAGGAGAGACACGCACTCACACCGGACTGGATGGCCACCATGGAAAACAGCAGCCCATTCCGTGCGTACAAATAACAGTTTCTTGGGTGAAAACAAACATTGGGCTGTTTTAATATCAGCAATGTTTTAGTGAGTTACATTAAATTGTGTTCGTGATTTATGAGTGTACAGTGTAGGTATGTATGTTGACGATATTGGATGAAAAATAAAAGCACACTTTTCTGTGACGGTGCATTTTGCAGTGATTCATAGGCGTCGTTTCGTCAAAGCTCTTTTTGCTTGCATTACAAGTCCTGCATGTTTTGCGGTCTGTTTGCCAATAGAACAAACAGTTGAGTGGTGGCCGTCATTTATGCCGATCACAGATCAAAATTAATTGTTAGATATGAATGAACCTTCAGGTGCGATAGCTTCATGCATTTTTTTTACTTTTATGATCATGTTTTTTTACTTCTGCATTTTTTCCATCTCCAAGTCCGTGAAAGTCAAAAAGACAGACACACACAGCTGCAGTTCAGTGCAACACAACTAACCGATTTTAGGAGAAAAAGCCCACGCAAGCTTGTTCACACCATACACAGAGACTGAGTACTAGCTGTGTTTTTAGCTCTTTTCGTTTCTTAAAAACAGCATTGCGGTCCTCTTGAAGAAAATTTTTCACAGCACCGTGGTCAGAGAGAGAGGACATTTTGTAGTTTTCAGTTTTTCAGAAACACATAAAGTCGCCAGCCGTTGACACGCAACGCAAAGACACCGCAGCGAGCGTGTTTCCCATTGTCAGCTTGCACTGCGCTGCTCATCTTGTGCAGCTCAGCCCCACGCGCTTTTTTCACAATATTTCGTTGATTCAGTTTACTCAAAAACGCCATTGCTTGTGTCCCGTTGAAAACAAAAAGAACACTGATATAGTCAGCGAACAAACACAGCGCACAGCAATTGCGACAATATTTCATCGGTTTGTTTTGTCCGATTGACGAAAAGAAAAAACCGGCTAGAGCAAAGTATGGCGAGGCCACGAGGCGCGTTCTCGGTGCCTCCACCTGGGCACCGTCGGTGGCGCTACGGGCACGCCGCAAACACAGCCCCTCTAACACAGCGTCATCCTGTTGACGGGTGAGCAATGTGCGCATCGCGATGTTGCAAAACACACTCGTTCGCTCAGCACGTTTCTCAATACAACGTCGCTTTCTTGATTACGCACATTTTCTTCAGCACATTTTTCTTTCAAATCAGCGCTCGTGTTCTACAGAGCGTTCAGTATCAGTTGTGTGCCCCCACGAACATTTGCGAATCGATTAGTGTCTTGCTTAGCAGCAGTGTTCAACTTATAAACTGCGCTTGTTTACCGTTGTGTGCAGCCTGACCATGTCGCCTGGACTGCCTGCGTGGCCGCTGACTGCGATTGACATTGACGCTGACATCGCCACACGATGGTGGCTCGACTATCCGATCAAGTGCGCTTTTCTAAGTTGAATGCAGTTTATTGTTTCAGCAATTGGTGAGCTTTGCACTGTACACTGCATGTAGCAGCACTGCACACCACTTGCAACGCAGGCACTTCACCCGGCTGGCACGTGCGCAGGACATGCACAGCGAGCTCGTGCACCAAGCGTTCGTGGCGCCGGCCCGTCTGGCGCGCAGTGTGAGCGCCTCTCGATTTGAGAAATGCAGGGAGGTGCAGTTTGACATGCCCATCAAGAAGTCGCCCTCGGTCAGCTCGCTTGCGCCGTCGCATGCGCTGCCGACGGACCTGCGATACGCAGCGCGTGTCATTCCCAGCGCTGTCGCCTACAGACCAAAGGTGCGTGGCGTAGAAAAGGAACGTGTTTTTTGAAGTTACTATAAATTTTTGGGTTTGTGGTCAATCGACACCTGCCCTTCCTGAAGCTACTTTTCTATTGTTTGTTGTTGTATAACAGAAGATGACAAAAGCGGTCAAGTTACATAGCAGGCAAGTTGGCAGTGTCAGTGCATTGCGCGTTGTTGCAGGCCAGCCTCGAGTATTACCACCGCAGTCTGCAGCCGCACAAGTCGCGTCTGTTGCTTGAGGCCGTGCAGCGTCCGTGGCGTGCCCCGGTCGTCTATCACTACCCGCGAGCGAGCGACTACCGCCCCGAGCTGAAGTGCACCATTTCGCGCATCTTCACCGAGCCACGTCTGGGCGCGTCGCCGTCGCGTCTGGACGGCTCCATACGCTACATGAACACGTGGATTGGCTCGCGACTGAAGTTCGTCGGCTATCACATGCCGTTCATTTACACGACCTACGACCAAGGCGCCCTGCTGTACGCTCCATTCAACCGACACGTGCGTTCTGGCAACGTCTTCTACAGTCACGTGCCCCGAGTGGTGCCACGCACCTATTACCGAACCGTTGCACCAAAGTACGCCTACAAGTCGTACGGATACTTTCTTAGTGATCGATTTTGAACAAAAAATTGGGGGAAAAGTGTCCACGATGTGCCATCGATTCAATTCATTTGAATCATTCATCGAGTTTTTCATTCAGAACGCTTGTTCTTTTTTGTTATGTGCTTTTCGATTTTGCGTTGCGAGCATGAAAAATCGCAGATATCTACTTCACTGGTTTTGTGTCTGTTCATTATCGCCAATGTAATCATTGTCTGTCACTATGCTTACTCTGCCTTGCAGATTTCTACCCTTTCACAGATCTTCTATTTTCAACAATGTTCCCGGTGTCAACATGATAAAGTTATTTTCTTCTCTTTTTTTATTTTTTCTGTTTTGGTGATAATGTAAATTGTTATCGGTGCTACGACAGTAGCATTGCCTGCTATATTTTCGCTGTGTTCGGCTGCTCACGAAGCCTCTTTTACATTCACTATTATCAAAAAGAATCGACTTTTGCCAATTTTCTTGCGTGTTGTTTTTTGTATGATTCGCTTTAAAAATAAAAAAACCTTGATGCAGTTGCTGCGATCTGCTAAGGTGGCGCTTCGATAATGGTTTGCGGACCAAAATGTCAGATTTTTCTGATTTTGGTTAGCGTATGGGGTACCCTGTTTTTGGTGAGCTTGAACGATCGAATTATATTCTTTTTTGAAATACTGTTTAATTTCGAAGGTTTTTCACCGTTACTCAGCAAAAAAATGACTAACACAGATTGGTCGGCAGAAGCGTATCATGAAACACGCATTGCAGGCAGCTGTTGGTGGCTTCTTCCATTGGCACAGCTTTGACCTTGTGCCCGATCTACCGATTGACATTATGAAGGCACAGAACTTCTCAAAGCCACAGGAGTACGTCGACTACTTGGACACTCTGTTTGACACGATGGCACTCAACTGTTACTTTGGCGCTGCGTTCTTCCTGGTGACGTTTGTTGCTGCCACATTGCGACTGCTCTGCGTCAAGCAAAGACTCTCCGCTGATTAAAAAGCATCCTGTGATCTCAATCACACTCCGTTTCAAACTTTTGTGCTTGCATCGCTTTGTTTGCTTGAAACATATAATTTGATTCAAGGAAATTATTTCAAACTGTTTATTACCAAAACAAAACCGTCAAAACAGTGCATATTACATTTTCCCCTTTTTTCGTATTCACACTTTTATTTAGCCGCTAAAGGAATACTAATGCTTTTATGAAACTGACATGAAAACTGTGATGGACACCCCACAATAGCCGCAAAGCAAGGCGACATCATTTTTACTACGTGAATGGTTTCAAAATTCATAATCATTTTTAAAAACGGAACCCTTTTGCAAAAGTTAAAGGTAAAACCGTAAAATGTTGACAAGCGACACAGCTACAAACACACACACCGAGAAAGGACCACCACCAAAAAGTTGTGCGCACATTACACAATGCAGAAAGTGACTGCGCGCAGTTGCACAGCCGACAGACAGCAGCGACAGAGGGAACAAGAACAAAAAGCGAACAGGCGTGCCCGAAATAGTTTGTTGAGCGTGTCACCCCGACGTTTATGGACACTAAGACGTACGCAAGATCACTGCCAGCCGATAGAAAACTGAAAACTGGGCTGTGTGCGTTGGTGGAACCGAAAGTTTGAGAGACGCATCTGTATTGTGTGTGTTGAGCACAATGGGCAAACCGTTGGGCCCCCTGAGCAAAGCGCTACGCTACCCCGCTCATTTCTTACAGCCACTTTGAAACGGGCGGCAGTAAAACAGCGGGCGTTTTGTTTCTGGTCTACGCAGCAACAATAATGAGCGTGCAGTCTGCTGAATCCAGGTACGTGCTGCCTCTGTGCCACAGTGTTTCTTTGCGTTGGGTGTTCCAAAGTGTGTGTTGGTTGGTGTGTGCCTGCTGAACGCAAAACACATTTCAACACGCGCACAGTTTACGCCAGCGCAGTTTGTTCTGTTTATCCGTTTTGTGTTGCGCACCGTGGATCAACGGCTTATCCGGGATTCTCATACATATTTTCTCTGCTGTGTGCTGTCTGCCAGTTTCAATGTGGCATTCATCTTCGCCAGACTACCAAACAACATTGATGCTTTCAGGATTTTTTTGAAAAACTCAGCTGTCTTTTCGGTTTACAGTGACAAGCCACCGATTCCGTTGCCACCTCCACCGCCTCCTGCCGGTTTTCACGCGCCAATTGGCGGCACGAAGCGAATACCCGCGTCTGCTGAACAGACCGAAGAGACTGAACCGAGTTACTCGGTACGTTTCTGCAGCTGACTTTGAATTCCAATTTTTAAATCGGGCAAATGTAAAGACCGCAAAGGCGTGCAGTTTCACTTTCATAAAATCAGTTTGAACACTAGCGCAACAAAGCGAAAGTAACTGTTGCAAGCAGTGTGCTGTGCGGTTTGTTGCAGTGCGGCGAGTACTTTGAAATCAACGGACAACGTGTGCCGGCTGCGCTGCGCTCTGCGTTCAGTCAACCGTCAAAGGAAAAACAGCCGTTCACGTACGGTGTTACATCTGGTCAGTTTTTGAATTGCACCTGTGAAAAACACCGATTGTTGTTTGGAGAAAATGTGACTTCGAAAACGGAGATAATGACTGAAAAGTAAAACTGCACCTGAAAAAACAAGTGCGCGCAATCGTTTGCAGACGTGCTGAACGAGGCAACGCTCGGGCGACGGACGCCGAGTGGCACAAAGTGCAGCAGCAGCGAGCGCACGGGCGCCACGAGGCCAGCGGTGCCGCGAGTGCTTGCCTTGTTGGACAGCGTTCACACGCCTGCCGCAAACATGCCCACCGTTGCACATCTGCAGTACAACAGTCCGATGGCGCTCTACTCCGGCGAGTCGGCCGCAAACGCGTTCAAGCAGCAGACGCAAGGCATACAGCCGGGATTCGGCACCAGCACGTACGCAAGCGCGCGCTCTCTGAGCAAACAATCCGCAACACTTTTTGTCAAACGATCCACGCAACGCATGCAGCATTCCCACAGTTGTGTCTGGCAACTCTGCAGCGTGGGAGAAGTTGCGGAAAAAGTTGTGCAGAATCAAGAGTTGCCAATTGTTGGCTTGGCTTTGTTTTGTTTTCATGCAATCAATCTACTCTGTTTTCATATATTTCTGTTCAGGCCAGCGCCAAAGAAGCCCGAATGGAACCCAGCGCATTCGGAGACGTATAAAGCGTTGATGGCCGAGGAAGAGGAGAAACAGCATGGTGGCACAACGCACGCGGCACAGGCACACAGTGTGCGCATGGATGAGCCAGAGCCGCACGAGGCATACCCACACTGGCACGGATTTCAGAATCCGCACTTTCAGTCGCCCACGTTCAAACGGCTGCAGTTTGTGACGGGTGCCGAACACGAAGGTGCCTATGATTTTGTGGCTGGCGCAGGTGCGCAGTGCACGCAACCGTAGATAGAGACTGCAGTGTCCTTAGTGCTAGTGGTCTCTGACGCAAGCGGTAGCACAGATTAGAGGTAGTGTGCACTTAATTTGATTTTGATCCATGGAAATGGACAATGTTTCAAACGATCAATTGAAAAATAAACCGCTGGGAGGGCAGCCAAACAAATTCGTGAAGCACGCAGATTTGTTCAGTGATTGTTTCCGCAGATGTTCTTGGTAAAAGTTTGCAGTGCTCAAGTTTTCGGCGCATTCAGTTTTGACAGTTGCCAATCATTGCAGGCCGTCCGGTGAGCCACTCCGGTGGCAGTCCACGACAGACGAGTGAGTCGCACAGTCAGCAGCAGCATCAGCAGACAGGTGCGACACATGTGCATGCAACTGCTGCAAATTGCTAACAAAGCCATTAACTGTGGCACACTTCCTCAACGTTTTTTCATTGATTCAAACAGTTACCCCAATTGCGTTCGCATTCACAGTGACTGCGTCAGCACCGGCGGCACAGAGTCCCGTTGCGCCACCTCCTGTTGCCGCCCGGGATCCCTCGCAGGAGCCCACCGACGCTGCAAGGTCGCTCGACCCTCATTTGGCAGCGAAATTGGCCGAGGCCGAACGACCGAAGGTGCCGCCACCAAACGTGAGTCGATTTCGAAAAAGATTTTGATTTCTTCTATGGAAGAGTTGGTGAAAGTTTTATTTACACAGGAGCCTCACTGGGCGCACAAGGCGCACAAGAAGCACGAGAAATGGGCTGGCTCAGGCGAGATCGAGACACGTCACCAGGGGCACCAGCCTGAACACGCCGAGCACGCCGCTTGGCAGGAGCACGCGTTCCGCAAACAGGACAAATGGCAGACACACTACTCGCACTATCATTTGGACTCCGGAGCCACTGCGGCCGAGCGGGTCAGTTCGCCTGGTGTTTGGTTTCAGTTGGTTCGGCGGTTTGTTGCAATGCTCACTCACTTCACCGAGTGTTTGCAGCCCCCATCGCGTGCGCGTCAGTTCACACCGGCGGCACGTGAGCGAGGCTACGAATTTGGTGGCACCGACTTTGGCAGTCCAACGCGGCGTGCGCTCAGTCAGGTGGCTAGTTGTTGACATTGAAATTGAACGACTGACGAGGCACACACGCAATAACAGCGTCAGAGTTGTGGTGCTCCGTGCCAGTGCGATGGTGCGATTGGTGGAATCGGTTTGTCGGCATTGCGCAACGCATTCCGGCAGCCGCACCATGCTCCACCACGTCTGCTTCCTTTTCTCAAAAGTCGTTTCGCATATCAGTCAATAATCAATAACAATTTTTAGGAGCCCGGCTGGCGCCATTCCAGTGGCGCACAGCAGCGCCGCTCAAAGACGCCCAGCTACGTGCCGCCACGCTCCGACAAAGAGTGGATGAAGCCGTACGTGGCACCGAATGTGCTCGCTTACGGAAAGGCAGAGGGCGTCGGCTCGATCGTCAGCAATCAACATTTGCTTGGTCAGTCATTTGCAACAACTGATAACCGCTTCGCACTGTCATGTTTCTACCGAGAAGCATCAACTGTTTTCGTCTGCATCAAACTACAAAGCGTAGCCAGTCTGCATGTTGCAGTGGAGCACCATACCCCCATCGGGCCAACCGGCTTTGGCGTTTACTACGGTCCGCCGGAAGGCTTCAAGCATGGGCGTCGCAGTCGCAGCATCAGCACACGACACGACCACCTTGGCCATGGTGGCTACGAGTTTGGCACAGACTACAGCAGGCTCGTGCGGCACAGACCGGTCAGTAGGGGGGCGACGCACAGCGCAGACAATGCATGTTCGCAGCTTGTGCAGTGGTTTTGTGCGTTTGCAGCCATCTGCGTCGGTGCATCAGCAGCAACAGCAGCTCGAATGGCAACGGCAACAAGAGGCACTGCGCATGCAGCAGCTGATGCAACAAGACGCTCAGCGCAGACAACAACAGCACACGACCACCAGTGTTGTGGCACATCACTACAGTCCACGGCGCACGGCACCCAGTCCCATGAGGAGTCCACGGTAGTTCAGTTGAATTTTAGTCACTTGGATTCAAGAAAACCGCATGATACAATTCAGAGGGGCGCAACTGTCGCCAGGGCGTGGCTCAGCACTGCCGCCAGAGGCACAGCAAGGCACCGATTTCACCGGTTATCGACCGTCGTCACGTCAGTCCGGCCAGGTGTGCAACACATGGTGATGTTGTCGACTTTTCCAATTCAGACATTGAACCGCGCTGACCAGCCGTGTTGTGTTGTTTTGCTGCCAGGTGACCTCGGTGACCACGAGCAGCAGCCACCGTGAGCTACAGCAGCAGCAGCCGCCACCGCCGCTGCCAGTTGTCCACTACACTGGCGGCGCACCATCGACAGGCTGGCGGAGTTCCACGAAAAAGGACGCCGGTGGCGACCTGTCAATCACGAAATGGCACACGCAGTCCGGCCCGAACTGGCATGCACG
The DNA here is from genome assembly GCA_030248135.1 of Theristus sp. LFF4_11. Classification (NCBI taxonomy): domain Eukaryota; kingdom Metazoa; phylum Nematoda; class Chromadorea; order Monhysterida; family Xyalidae; genus Theristus; species Theristus sp. LFF4_11. The sequence continues at coordinate 19,905 of JASANC010001663.1, read as the reverse complement.
CGCCGGCGCGTCGACGAAAGCAAGCACATCGGGCGAATACATTGACGCTGACGGAAACAAAGTCACGTACACCAAGGTTGGTGGCACACCACGAACATACAAGGCTGCAGAATGTGCGAAAAGAACAACGAAAACGCAAGCAACCGGTTTGCTCAGTGTTACGAAACGACTCGACTGTATTTGCTCAGGAGCTGACGACATCTGCAGACCCAGGCAAGGAGTACAGCATGTTGACCGAGGAGGAGCGCAAAGTCATGGAGGAACCACTGCAGCCGGGCGTCATCTCACGCCACGTCACCACGAAATACTACAAAAAGTCAACGCTGGCCAACCAGACACTGACGACCAGTGCCACCCCTCAAATCGGTGCTCTCTCGCAACGGCCTGCCATCGAAGCACCGCTGAAAACGGGCGAAATCGCACCTGGCGTATCGCAGTTTTGAGCAACGTAGATTATTTTCACCCGCCTTTTGTTTTACTGTTTTTTACGCAACTTTTTTATTTTTATGTAGCTCATCTGTGCATGCTCTACCGTGTTTTTTTATTTGACACCCTTACTTTTGTTCCATAGGCTTACGCGCTCATTTAGCTACTTGAACAGGGGGCCTGTTCTACGACTTGCTTCTTGTTTGCGTTAGCAATGCACAGTTCCGGTGCTTCCTCTGTATTGCATTGTTGTTGCTCATTTTAACGACCTTCCTTACCTGAAATCGACCCTCTGATTAGTTCAGCGAGTGCATTGTGATAGAAAATTGCATCAAAAATCAGTTTTGAACTTGATTTTTGACAACATTCAAGTTTGGACATTCGTTTTAATGATGCCAAACTGATGCAGCAAACCGAGACCCTCGATTTTATCTTATTAATTTCAGTTGAGTTCTGTGTTTTTGACTGTGACTGTTTTTTCGTGAAGATTATATATTTTTATATTTCAACTGTTTCAGTCAATTTTTTATGCTTACTTACAAAATTGTTATGATTTTAAACAATATACAGAGAACCGAAAGCAATAAACATACCGTACGATGGGAACCGTGCACAACACGAAGGGTGATGGAAGGTTTCTTATGGCACAATCACACTCTGCACACAACGACGAGTAAAATTCTGTACAACATTTTTGTGCGATTAATCAACTTTTGCAAATTTTGAAATTTATCGCACGCACAAACACTATCGTTTTTGTAAGGTGAAAACGGGAAAGTGAGAAATTTGTGCAAAGTGCAACAAAACAAGTGATAAAGCACCAAAAACAGACACACATAGACCGTAGTTTGAACGAAATAGAGGTTCTGGTATGAATTTCAAATTTGTGTTATATTAGGAAAAATAAAATGCAAAGATTTAGTAACACGTAAATGCAAAACTGGCTTAGTTTTGGTGAATGGCCAAACGAGCTTGAAACTTCACCGCGACCACTGCAAGTCATTCCTGAAACAAGAATTTGCAATATTGTGAAACATGGGAACCAAAAACTGACCATAAATCCAAACACCAATCTCACTTGAGCCTTTTGTGCAGCTCCTTCTCATTCGCCGCGTCCGGTGGCTCGCATTCAAACGATGCAAGTTGAAGTGCTGAAAAGAATGACGACCATTCGGTGAGAAATCAGTGGGCTGAGGGATATGAAACAAGCAACAAGCAACCTTTATCGGAGAATGTTGGCGCAGTGAGCAGATACTGCAGCAGCGGCGTGTGACGCTCGAACCGGCAGTTCACTTGCTTCCAACGCTGCAGCTTGCGCACGGCCTCGGCCAGCTGCGTAAACATCTGCACCAAAACCGAATCGTTCATTGATCGGTTGCCTTGACGCAACAACAGTTTTGGTGATCACCATTGTTTCAAAGCAAGGTTCTGGCCAATGGAAATGTCTACTCGAGCGGACCAGTAAATTCAATGATGTTCAAGTGCAACAAAATCAAATCGCCAAAAAGTCAACCGAAAGCGGCAGAACCGACCGCATAGTTGACATGTCCGTTCGGGAGGCGTCGTCTGCATTTCTCGTGCCAAACGGCGAGATCCTTGAGTTCGAGTCCAAAGAACGGCACGACCACCCTGCCGGCGATCGAGGCGTCCGTCATGCCGTCTGCACGCCACACGGCTGCCTTCAGGGTGGACCGATACGAACTGAAGTTGCCTGACGGGTCGCACTGGTGACGGATGGCGTCCCACTGGCTGGCTGACGACACACGACACCACTGAAATGCAACCAACGTCACGCATCGAGGTTGGCGTTCCGTGGAGAAACAACGGCACACGCGACGCACGTCTCATCGTGGCATTTCCGCTGTGATAAATGTCTCAATACTGCACCAATCACAGCAATCCGTTGCTTGGCTGCTTTTGAATTTCGCTCCCTAATAATCTTCTCCAGCCAACTGATTGCAGTCATTGAGCAGGTATCAGCTTATTCAGATCAGTTGATCAACCTGATCAGTTATCAGTTACACACTGGACCAATTGCTATATTTTACAGTTTACTGAACTGCCATGGTTCAGACTAAACTGCCTATTCTCATCTGTTGCACTGTGCTTTGTCGCAAACAGCATGCATCAATTGATTTCACTTGCCGTTTTGCGAAGCCTCGTGATACTAGGCGCATCGATGGCAGCGGCGATGGCCATCAGTGAATTGAAATTACCGATGTTGAAACACTCCTTCGCAACTTCTATGAAGAACTCAAGCACTCGCACACGGTGACGTTTTTTGGAGTGCTGCAACAAAACATGCAAAACACATCAACGAAAACCAATAAAAACAAACAAGGTACTAGTGTGTACAAACAGCAGTGTTGAAACAAACAGAAGAAATGTTTGTGTTTCAGTGATTGAAATTGCGCGCGTAATTTCCACATTGATTACTGCAGCTAGTCAACCAGCCAGCTGGATTCACCACTGAACTATCGCTGTTTCAACAACGGCGTCCGTTGCGATCGTCCACCGACCTTGGTGACTTCGGTGGCGACGAGCATGGTCAGCCGGTTGAACCAGGCCGCATAATGCTTGATGTTGTGCGGCGGCTTGCCGTGTCTGTCCGGGTGGCGTCTGTCAAAGTACTCGACGTATTCGCCAGCGCCGATCATGCCGAGGCGTTCGAGTTCAATGTGCGTCAGCTGGCGTGCGCTCATCGAGGCGCTGTCGCACACGAGCGTTATGCCGCACTGAACAGAACGCAGCACCAGTGCAGCGACGCACAAAATCGTGCAAATCAAGAAATCGCCTTACACCATTGCTACAAGCACAAAACAGCCATAGAAATGGCGCAAGTTGCGTGAAGCAATGAAAAGGACGCACGTAATGCTCGGAGGGCCACACTTGGTTGCTCGCTTCCTGGTCGATGTCGTGCAACGCTTGCTCGTAGCGGCGTAGTTTGTTCAACTGCAATACAAATTGTCAACATCAAACAAAATTGCAGTCAACTGTTTTAGAACGATCCATTTCAATGATCAGAAAGTGGCAACAGTGAACGAGCGCAGCTGCAGAGCAGACATACTTTGGCGTCCAGGTTGGTGATGAGCGCTTGTCCGTGGCTGTGCGCTGGCTGGTCTGCCGCACAGAGACTGAGCAGCTGCTTCAGTCGCTGCAACATCAAATCGTCCGCAAAGTCGTACGGAAACGATTCGGCCCATTCTTTCGCCACCTGCAAAGCCATTGTTTCATATTATTCAAATTTGAACCTAGCACGCTGATTGGTCGCATTAAGCTATCAGGACCAATCAATGAGCCCTGTTCCAAAGCAGCCAATCAGCGAGTCGCACATGAATTACAGTTTGACCACAGATATAAGCTGTTTATACAGTACAGTCGCACTCTGAAGCAGTAGTTGAGATAAACTGCCGTCACAGAACAACAACATGCACAAATGGTTCACTAGCATTACCTTGAGAATGTTGTAAAAGAATCGATTCAGGCGCTCCTTTTTGAAATTGTCGCCGTCGCAATTTTGCTCGAACATGCAGCTCTGAAGAGCACAAACAATAAAACCAGTCAGCAAAACAATATAGGGAGTGATGAAAAGTGATGCAACAATATGCGAATGAACAAAAACGCACCTGCAGCATTTGGTGGAGAATATCGGCGGGCGCAATGAAAATGCGTGCGTTTAACAGAAAAGTGAAGATGTAGTTGCGCTCGGCACAGTAGTCGCGACGTGGGATGAAGCGACGCAGCAGGGCGCGCATGGAGCCACCCAGTAGACGGCCTGCCTCGTCCACAACAACATCCTGAGCACCGCAACAAACGCTCACAATGTCCGCATACTCTATGGTAACGTCAAACCTATAGTTTTCACAAATCTAGACGACACAAAAATTCTACAAATCGAAACAAATGACGATTCGAGATGCACGTCTCGTGGGTGAATACCCAATTCAAAGTTACTCGTTTTACAGCCTTTTTCTCGAAGTAGCCCATTGAGTACCTGTTCATCAAAGTGCAGTGCGTTTGCCAACGCTGGCGCCTGCGCGTGTTTGTGTTCGATGCGCACGTGCGTGTGCTCGTCGTGTTGCTGCTTGTGCCCCGTGTCGTCGTCACCGTTGCGCGCAGCCATCACGTCCACATCACCATTCTGCTCGGTGCTGCCGCTACTGGCCCCTGACTTTGTGGTCGTCGCCGTGTCCGTGCTCGTATTCGCTGTGTTGTTGTTCGCATTGTTGTTGTTGCTGTTGTTGCTGTTGTTGCTGTTGTTGTTGTTGTTGTTGTTGTTGTTGTTGTTGTTGTTGTTGTTGTGCTCGCCAACGATCACAAATCCATTCGCAAAGTTTGTCGCTAGACTGATGTCATTCTGATTGTTTCGCCGTGTCGATGGCGGTGAATCGGTGATCGAGCTGGAATTGCTCGGCAACATTGACGCTGCGGCGTAGAGCGGCACAAAGGCACGGCGCCGCCGAGGCTCGGACGCGACGAGAGCGCTGTCGCCGGCGGCCGGGCGCACCGCACAGTCGACGCACTCGGCGCAGTGCTGCAACAGGCGGCTGCGTCACGCCACGCCACAGCACCAACAGGCACCGCTCACGACACTTTTTTTGAATCGAACACCCGGTTCCGCGTGAACGCAGATGGAAAGCGCCGACCACTAATGGAGCACTGAATGATCGGGCGGTGCTGAACGTGCACTGGCTGAACACTGACAACCGCACAGATATACTGCAAAGATCAGTGGGTGTTTTCAGCCTTGCCACTTGGCATCAACAAAAAACCGGCGTTTTTACACAGAAAAAAAACGGCTGAATACTGCGCGATTTCAATGCAGCTAACCGATAACAGGCAGCAAAAAGCGGCACATAAACGCCGGCTGCACGCATAAACAGCAGCGAGTGGTGCTGATAAAGCAGCTTAGTCATTGAACAGAATCAAGCATCATGAACACTGCCTGGGTGCCGTTTTATTTGGGCGGTTTATTTCGTTGGTGGCGCTGCGGCCACATGGGGACAACGAGCAGAAAAGCACATGCACACACACTTTTGCGAACATGCATTATTCAGTCTCCGTTGTATCAACAACAACAATGATATGTGTACAAACGCACACGCTCTTTTGACTTGTGCTCTCTGATGCAGCGAATATGTCTCGATTCAAACAATATTGTAGTGCATGTGGCCTCGGGTGATTATTACTCAACATCGGTGAAAAAGTCATCCGAGTAGACGCACATACACACAAAAACAGCACCAAAATACATGTGCAAAATAATGCAAAAACATATATGATGGAAAAACGGGGCTTTGGCCAACACCCAAGTGAATGAATGCCACTCGCGTCATTTGATGTGAGACGGAAAAATATGTTTTTGGCCGACGGTGGCAAACACACAAGATGCTGGGATTGGTGTACACGTGAGCTGATCCATGAATGTGAATGTATCAGCAACAGAAATGAAACGCATTGCGACTTTCCGATTGGGGTACACACAGCAGAGTCAGTAACATTTCACACAACCCAAAGTCACAGTTGAATGGAAGATAACGGACTGAACTTCGGTGCAAAATAGATATAGCCAAAAATGCATAAACATATGAGATAGGAAAGACATTTGAAGATTGATTAGGTGCTTTTGTGACGTGATCACCACAACTGGTCACAACATCAAAGGATTCCGTGTCTGATCAAAGGGTAGTTTTGATCTTGAAAATGAACGTATGTCACAACACAAGCAGTAAGCTGCAGCTAAATTTATGAAGCAGATTATCCATATTAGCCAGGTTCACACGCGTTCTCATGCGTCATGTTTGGAAATTGCGCGCTTTCAGTGTTTCGCCAAACAAAAAAGTACAGGGTAATCAAAAAGCGTCAATTTTAAAAACGCTTCGATCTCGCGACTGCATTGTTGCCTGAAGCTGATATTTGCACCACTTATAGTCACTTGGTTCCCATTTGTTGCGTGAAATTTTCAGCCAAAAATATTAACTCTGTTAAGCACAACGGGTACTTTAATGAGATGTTTTACATTTTCACTGTTTTTTACATTTTCAAGCACCCGGACACATGTCATCATCACCATTCAAGTCTTCTTCTGGCAATATCACATCGTCTTCTGTTTCACTGTCATCTGCTCCATAAGTCTTGTTTCAGTCGCTTAAACTGTTCAATGTCCACCGTTGAGCAGATCAACAGTGACCGGCCGTTGCATCGCAAAGTTCTGAAAGGCTTTAAGCATCGCTTGCAAGCGGTTATTGAAAGCCTATCAGAGCTAATATTTTTGGCTGAAACAACAAATGGGAGCCAAATTATTATATTTCAGCTTCAGACGTTAATGCAGTCGCGAAATCGACGAAAAATTGACGCTTTTTTATCACTCTGTACAATTTTGTTCGTTGCAACGAAATGATAACAAAAAATGTTTCATAGGGAACAAAATGTTGTTTAATTTGTGTGGTTTGAAAATTGCAAAAAGGCATGAGCACAATATTGCAGTTCGATGTGAACATGCACTTCGGTGGAATTCGTGCAGTGATAAATTATTGGATTGCTGTGAAGCGTTTTGTACACAAAAGGTGATGCTTGAGTGGAAATTGGCACGAAACCAAACAAGAATAATGAAAAGTTGCACTTTTGAACGAAATGGTTGTCAATTTATTCAGCAACCGCAAATCAGCAGCTGCACGCGACACACGCAAAGTTTCGTACAGTGCTGTTTCACTGACACAAAAGACTTCCTGTTCTCAGCTTGGCAATCCTTACCATTTCATTTCATGAGTTTTCAACATGGAACATGATTTATGTCATCGACACGCCAAAAACTAGGCCAAGGAAAGAACAGCCACATGGTGCTCTGACTGGCAGGACTCCGGTAAATAAACAAAAGCCAGATAACGCCGCTTGGCAAAGTTGTTGCATTTCGTGATCGGTCATTTGTCAATTTATTGAATTTATATAAAAAGCAAGTTGAATTTATTGCGACAGCTGTACCGCACTTTTGATTGATGGAACAAGAAAGACCAAAGAGTTCATGAACTGCTGCTGTCACTGCAAACGAAAACTTGCAAATCTCATCAACCGCATGTTCAATGTGAGAATGCTTCAAACAATCTGACACATTTTGAAAAACACGATGGCAAGTTGATTTTTTTGTAAAAAACCAAGTCGGATAAAAATAACACTTGACTTGACGGAAACCAACCAAAACTATCAAGATATGTGTTGTTTGTTTGGTGGTCAAAAATATTGGGGCAAATTCGTGTAAAATGACAAACTACACTCTGAAGAACAATGTGCCACACAGAGAAGGACTTTGACAAGTCGAAGAACAAAAAGTGCCATGGTTGTTGCTCTAGAAATAACAAGAACAGCACTGGAAACACATACCACACTGGCAAGCCTCCGCAATACTGGAATCCGTTTTTTTCATAATGGAAAATTGACATTGACATGCATTATTTCCAACGCAAACATGCATCGAAACTAAAAGAACAACACAACGTAACCTTGTTGAGAAAAACGTATTCCGTTGCAACAATGCTTCCTAATGGTGACGTGTGGGTGTGTGTTCAACATGGTTGCCAGCGCCTCACATCAATCGTGTTATCAGTTTAGCCAGGCAGTCTATGTGGTTTTAAAAAATAAACTTTGAAAAAAGTAAACTGCTTATGCTGACAAAATACAAAATAATATGCAGACATGATGCCACGTTGGCTCACAGATCCATCCAAAAAACATCGATGGAAAAAAGTTGGATAAGAACGAAAAAATGGCCGTGTATTTTCAGTGTTTGTGTTTCGCACGACAACGGTGTCCCATAATGCAATTATTCAAAAATAGGGCCCATGTAAACAACTAAATAGCACTTCTCATACTCAAAAAAACTTCAAGCGATCACCACAGAAGTACACAATTTTAAACGACAGGACGTTTGAGATTGGTTGAACTGGAACATAAAGCAAAAACATCCTAAACGGTTGAGGCGTTCTGTTTGCAAATTTTATGATATGATCTGCAAAAAAGTACACAAAAACTCAACACGGTACCCAGGAGTCCTTTCTCAAAAAATAAATCCCCAACGATGGCAGGAGAAATAATGAACAGAAACCCGAATTACCAATTAATTTTCAGAAACATGTAAAATTTTCACGCGTGGGGTTTTGGCCCTTTTTTTTTGATTCAAATTTCGCGCGCTTCTTGCACCCTGAAAAAAGCTGCCATGTTTAAACGGTCATACTGTACAAACGTACAAACAGATAAGAGTTTGTATGTTTGTTTGTATTATTTGTTCAGTGTATAAAACACAAAACAAGCAGAAAGCTTGTATAAAAGATAACGCTTGCGAAAGGTATAACAGCAGTGTAAAATACAAACAAACTAACAACACAATCTGAACAGTTTTTTATTTGCTATGACTGAATGGGAGCTTGAAAATGATAACACAAACAAGTCTGAATCGAATTCAAAGCGAGAAAACGAAAACCGACCGACACAAAGTGTTGATTTGAAGCTGTGCAGCACGTGCACAAACAAATTCAGAACACGATTCCGAATGAACACTGATAGAGAAACACGGAGCACGGGGTAGGTATGTGCTCTACAAACATGCCCTGAGAGCACAATGCTGTGCACCTTCACAGATGGAAAGCTGCCAAACTAACAGTCTTGGGCCCGTTATTGTGTGTTTGTAGGAAAACGAGCAAATACAACCCTGTGTGTGTGACCAGCTAAAACAGTGCCAACCAACAATAGCATGCAACACCAATACTCGAGTTGTCTCTGTCATTAAGTGCCTATACACCCCTCCGCCGAAAGCACAGACAAGAGTTTAACGCGCTAACACCCAGGCCACGAGGGTGACATGCAGCGTTGTTGTGTCTGTGTGCTTGTTCTGTGGCTTGACGTGAATTTGAAGTTCTCACACTGTGGTGACTTCGATTGGCAAAAAAACTACTGTACGGGAGCGTTTGAGACCAAATAGCAAGTTTGTTTGCACCAAAAAGCGGCTGATACTTCGCACACTCTCCATTTGGAGTGCCGAAAGTGTTCGCGCACGGATTCCAGAAACCATAAGGTACCAAACTCCGGCGAAAACGGGCTAATACCGCCTAGAGCCTGATTTATGCTCGGCTCAGGAAGAAGCAGACCAATAGATGTTCAACTGGTCACTTGTACTGTGTTGTCAGTTGTCATTCCATTGCAAGTTCAGCAAGCCGACCTGGACATGATCGTGAAGCACAAACAACAAAATCAACTATCATCGAACCTCCGAGATTGTGGTCAACTGCGCCGGCGGCGGGGGCGCTTTGTCGGGTGCAGACGATCGGCGGGCATTGACAGACGCCAACGACGGCTGACTGTGCGACACCTGCAACAGACATTGAAACAATCACATCCACATGACATGACACTGCAGCACGCACAGAAAGCGTGCAAATCTTACTTTCATGGCAGCGAGTTTTTGCGTTCTCTGCAGTTGTAGTTCGTTTTTTGGGTTTCAAGGTCGTTTGAAACGGTCAAAGAGAAAAACATGGCCGTGAATGATTGGTGCCCGTTTTCGCCGTTGCACAATGCACAAATCAAGTCAACATGATCAACGTTGTATTGCGAACTCAACACAACAAATCACCAGACTGCACAAGGAAACGGCGCGCTGATTACGTGTGCACGTAATGATTGAATTAGAAACACACAGTCGCTGATTGCAGAACATCACCGCAGTGACACAAACGGACGCAAACGCAACGCGGCGGCATTAGGAAACGAGAAGTGAGCGTGAGCTCGTGCGACCAACAGCACTGTGCGCTGCTGTTGACAACCGACCGTTTTGTAGTGCAGCCTGTTGTGCGCATTCAGCGTCGGCGGCACCGAGCAACGCGCTGCAGGCAGGTAGATGGTGTTGATGTTGCATGTTGACTGCGAGCTGACGTGCACGTGCTCGCGGTCACCGTTGGCAATCGGCTGCCGACGCTGCGTGTCACTGAGACGCCGTGGTGGACGGTAGACGATCGGTGAGACAGCAGCAAAGTAGTCGAGCGTGTCGTCGTGCTCACGCCATGCCCGGCAAGCACCCGACCGCTGTTGCTCCGTTGACATTGCTCGCGGCGCTTATGCAATTCACAAATGTGATCGCGTTTTGTTGCCTCCAATTGTGCATTCATTCATTATTACGGACAATCATCAACGAACACTACTAACGAAACGTGCATTGCAAGCGCACTTTTTTCTGGACTTGTCTCCATTGTACTGACTGACCATGGTTGGTGATGTGGGACTAAAATAAAAATAAACGCTCCGACTCCGAATGGTCGCATAAAAAACGTCGCGAAACGCAAATTACGCTGAAATAGAATTTCTACGAAGGCTACGCGAATTGAATTACTCCAAAGAAGCGATTTTTCCTCAAATTAGAATCACAGAAAAGTGTACCACGACAACGACTAGTCACATGAGCAGGCAAATTGAATCTGATGCTCAGCGCAGTTCATTGTTTGGCAGAATTCTGTTCCACGCTGCTGTTTCGTTGCCGAAAAAATGATGCGCGAATTAACAAAACAACTATCGTGCCTGTTGATTTAAATCGAATAAAATACAACACAAATCAAACAGTGTAACAAGAAAAATAGACCTGTCCGTTGCTTCATATGTAGCATGGCCGCCGATTAAGTTGCGTACAACTCAATCCGACCAATTAAAACTGTCAACAAATGTAAAACATCAAAAGTTATACGTTTCGCCAGTTACGCACTAGGTCGCAAGGTTAAGGCCAATTGGGGCAAATGACGCAACAATTAGAACAAAACCCATTAAGCAAAAGTTGCGAATAAAAGTTTTTAGATGCATCGACGGATGCACGTGCTCGACCAAGACAAAACCTAAAACTGATCATTCATCTGCTTGCAATGAGCGCGCACACATTTTACAACAACTTGTTGCGCTTGCGAAGCTCTGTGCATTAACAATTTTGTAGTTCACGCTGTGAAAAAACACACGGTCGTGCCTCTCGAAATGTCTCAAATATCGTTCGGTTATACTTTATCAGTTGTAAAGTTTATTGAGAAATATTTTTTGGCCGTAATTTCTACGCAGAAACGCAATGAACAACAAGTTCGCTGTGTCGTCGTAAAATATAGTTTTTTTGTAACATGCGTGCATGTGCACCCGTGAACGCTGAAGCAAGGCAAAACAGCGCTGCACGTTGCAAAACAGCAGCAGTGTCAAAAACACAAACGTTTGTACGTTTTCAAGCCACGCTGTTCTGTCAGGCACAAACCGCACAACTTTCCGTTTTTGCAGTTTAAAAAACCGGATCCAGTGTCGACGGATGGCCAATAACTCTTGTTGGCTCATGTTGTACGTGTTTTTGCAGAGGTATCAAGCAAAACGACATGTCATGTGCAAAAGGAACGAGAAAACGCAACGCAACGCATGTGCATGTCATTGTTGCCTGCCCGAATTCCTGCGTATATGTATTGAGAAAAAGTTGCCATTTCGTTTTGATCAGTTTTCGTCTTCTTTTCAAGACACAGACGTGCGTTTTATTATTATTTTGCATGTTTTCATTTGCGCTCACATGGGGGTCCAAGCGCGGGTGGCGATTCTGGGTGTGACGAAATATTACATTCCGATGTTGACTCCTTCAGCCTTTACCAAACTAACCACAGTAACAACAACACTTTTATGCATTTGCGCTCCATTTTTTTGCACTTGGTACACACCTTGTGGATTCGAATATTCGATTGTTCTGTAAGCATCACAATTAATAAAGAAAATAAAACCAAAAGCCAGTAAAACGTGCCTGTTTTCTGGCGAGAATGCTCATTTTGACGCCGGAGGCAGCGGTGAGTTTTTTACTTGGCGACATTGGGGGCAAACGGTGAGCAGCGCGTTGCACATGCACGGCCATGACACTCGGGGCCGTGACGATGTGGGCACTTGTTGATGCGGACGTTGATGACGGTGTTGATCGCGATGGCGAACACGAACTTTGACGCATCTGCAACACACAACACGAACGTCAACAAAACACACAACATAATCGCAAACAAGCACACGCAACTGAGCGTCTAATCGTAGTACGCTGCGCTCTGCTAAAGGTCACGCCAATCAGCGTCATTGATGGCTCCAAACTTTCAATCGAGTTTAAAAAACGTTAAAAAACTTTGTTTTTGAACACCAAAAGATGGTCACGTAACGCATGGTCGGTTGGACCGAAGCTAAAACCCTCGTCGGTCAAAATCATAAAAAAATCGCGCAATAGAAACTTGAGTTCAGTGTGATTATGCTAGATTGGTTTTGAGAAGCAGCTACTCAAAACCGATTCCGTTGCGGACTATGAAACAGTGGACCAGCGAAAATCGAAGAACAACGCAGCAAACGCAACAGCGGCGGCAAGTGTGCCGTGCCTGTGTGTGTCTGTGCGACGCGAGCCAATGAAAAATGACACAGGCAAACGCGTCAGAGAAAGACAATTGGCTGGCTGCTGTATCGTGCTGCGCATTGCACGGCTGTGCCACTTGGATGACAATGATGCTGCACTGCGTGCCTCGCCTGGACGTGTTCCGTGTGACCAGTTGGCCAATATAACTTTCTCCCGTTTTTTTGCGCGAGAAAAAAAACAAAAAACAAACACACCAAATGCGCCATTACACAAGGGGAATGAGGCGCCAGCTGAGTGGTGCCAAAAACACGTTCAGCTTTTCATTTTCGCTTGTTTACTTTTTCGTCTGGCGCACGGCGTGGGCTGTGTGCCGAAAATGCGAGCCATTTCTGAGCGCTGGCAAATTTACTTGATTTGTGTTTCACAGAGCACGAATCGAAAGAAAGCGGTCATTTCGCTGTTCACCACGCGATGTTTTGCAAGCTGGAAGAACTTGAAAGGATAAACGAATGAAACGAATCCTTTTGCGGTTTGCACCAAAAGCAACTTACGTCACTATCAATTACAGCAAATAAGTTTTCTTTATTGTAAAAATCCCGGCGTACAAAACATTTACCACTGAATAAACAGCGTCACCTCCACAGAATACAAAACGAGAATGCGGAAACCGACAAGGAATAGCGCTGGCAAACCACGCCAGGCACCAATAAATTATGCCGCACCATAGATCACAGCAGGAATGAGGTCAATTTCGGTGCTTTAATGTGTTTTTGTGTACATATGCTCAGCGTAAATGAAATGAAAACATACAATTTCGCCTGGTTGCTGAAGTCGAGCAAGAATCGTGCAGCACCAGCAAACGAGTTTAGTTGCGCCAGAGTGCCAGCGCCATATGGTCGTTTTGCACATTTATTTGAGCATGTGTGTGTGTGTGTGCACAGATGATAATATTGCTCGTATTGTGCAGCACAGTAACATTCGCTGCGAAGCACACAAGCATCGCACATAAATCACAGTGGCACTTGTCCGCTCAACAATCAGAAGGCATGCACCACAAACTGCCAACAATACGCCAATCTTGCGCTGATATGGCACGCAGCGAACACACGTTCCCTTGGCACTTGCCGCCGCACACGCCACGTGACGCTTACTGGCGACAACACACCAACACACGCATTCGCTTCGCTTTCAATGCTTCTTTAATGGTGGCTCATTACTTTCATTACATTTACGCGCTCGAAGCAAAAATGCAGCCATTTCGAATTCCAACCTCAACTCGCATTTGATAACCCCACAAGCGCGTGGGTTTCAGAGCCAGTGTCAATGTCTACAAAAAACTCCGAAATAGAATGAACTTTCAAAAGCACACCAACTTTTCTGTGGTAGGCGAGTTGTCGTTCAATGTCACTCTTCAAGTGATCCAACTGTAGTCGCTGCTCCAGTAAAACGCCACTGGCTCGCTGAAAAAACGCATAAAATCAAAGAAGCCCGTGTCAGTGTCATCAAAAAGCGATGACAATAAATAATAATACGTGTGTGGTCTCCTACACCCGTGTCAGCTGTTGGTTGTGGAACCTAATTTCAAAAAAACGCACTTGAATGATTTTCAGTTTTGCCGAAGTAATGTCGAAACGTTGGAGAATGAAGCAGCGGAAAAAACGCTCAAAGCGTCACGGAAAATCATGTACAACATGAATTAAAAAAGAAACACGAATGCAGCAGCGTTTGAACGTGTAGTTTTTTCAGCGATACGCCAGCTGGGAACGGGACCGGCTGGACAGCTTTGTTCCGATACGCATAGAAAACTGAATTATATAGAAACATGCTAATCCAGTTTCGTTTCCAGCCATAGCTTATGCTAATCGCTCTCTTCACGCAACAGAGTGAACCCAAAAGCTTTTTACGCACAGTTGCAGCAAGTTTTCAAACAGGAAACGTTCAACTTCAAGTTTTTGAAAAGCAAAACCAAAACTAAATTTCGAAATAACGCAATACAATCGGGAAAAGTCGGCAAATCGAAGAAAACCATGAAATTGGGCAAGCAACCAAAAACGTCAGTACAAAGATGACTCAGAAAAATCACCAGCGTAACTTTAGTTTACAGTACACCCTGTACAACTTTATAGCAGATAAGCGGTTTGTAGAGGTAGCGGTGGCCGACTGTGTTGTTGTTGTGCACGTGATGCATGAGCACATGCTTCTACTTTGACCATGCCGCACGTGTCCAGGAGAGCACAAAAGCTGCAGATGCATGCATCTCTTTCGATGAACATAATAATAGTAATTCGCATACACAGACAAGCCACAAGGTGCACATTCACGTTATGGGACAAACGCACTCACACCACGAGCACACGCCAAAGCCTGCGACATTTATTTGCTCATGGTCGTGGCATGCAACCTGGCGTTAGCTACATTCTGCTCAATGCAAACATGCATTTCAAAACGCGTTGCTTCTCACTCTTTTAATTTCCTACATGACAACCAATTCATGTCGTGCCAAGCTAATCGACAACGCAACACCACACGTGCACTGCATTATGTCATTTCATTTAAACAATCATGCTGAAAAGCACTGTTACCTACATGTTGTAGCACCTACAATGTACAGGCTGAAATCTGTGTGGTTGCAGAAATAAATGAATTGCAGAATATCTTTACAAGTCGCTGCCGAGTGTATTTGTGTTTGCGCTTGTGCTAGAATGTGACGTCAAACATTGTCACACTTTCAGGGTCGTTACTACACACGAATTAACTAAATTCACCACCCTTGAAAATTTTACTACTTGATGCTACTAAAATAAAAAAAAACGGAAAACATGTGCAACTGAGATAGATGTACACACGGATAATTTCAACTTTCAAATGGCATTGCCAGACAGACGTACAAACATTGCACAACACACCCAGACCTAGCGATCTTTGACGACAATCAGAACCGGTTTTTTCTGTTTTCGAAATGAACCATGCGAACTGCAAGTGAAATTTTACCTTTGTACGCAGCAGCAGCATCAACTTTTATTATTCAAAAACGGAAAAAATCCCACCGTGTGTTGTTCTTTTATTTGGCTAGTTGTTTGTTTCTCTAGCCAAGCTCGATACCATGGACACGAAATTTCCAGAATGAACTTTAAAATAATAGATTCTGCACCATGTTCTGTTGCACAACATCAGAAATGCAGAAAACCCATTTTTAACCGGCTATGAATAAACCAGATTCTATATTCTCTGCGCAACATACCATGGATGCACAGCAGTTAGAGTTTGTGATATGTGCCAAGCAAACACAAACTTGCGATTGATAAGCAAAAAATTGGTGAGCTGTTGTCGCCAACATGTCGCTTGTGAAGGCAACGGAGATAACGTTTGGGAAAGCAAGTGTTGTTGACAAGTGTAGACGAGCATGAATAATATTTCAACCGTTACCGCTGAATGTCAACTGTACACAATCGGCATCGTGGCTGCGATCGATTTTCATTGAAAATTGAACTAGACAAAGAATAGAGACACAATGATGTCCGCTGAAAAAGAAGCGCATAATAAAACGATGAACGAGATCACGCCGCTGCTTAGCGACCAAACCGAGAACAGCTCGTACACGGCCTCAAGAACGTACAGCGACGTGAAACTGCCGGACGTGTTTGCTCTGACGGTCAGTTGTTACACTTCAAACTTGAACACCATTCAACTATTGTATAGTTACTGTCAAGCTTGAACGACCGCTTTGATACCGAAGCTCCATTTTTTTCATCAATCCCTTTCCTATCCTCGTTTTTTTAGCTCATTGAAGGAGTGGAGTTTCCCGTTGTGATTCAATGGCACAATACAGTTTGATTAATCAGAGTAATCCAATGCACGTGAAACAGACGCTGTCCGCGGCCTGTGAGCCTGTACGAGGTGTATATCATGTTAACAAAATAGACACCAAAAAGAAGTCCGAGTGGCGTAATCGAAAGCACGCTTCAATAAGTTCAGTCTTCATGGGTATTCCATCCATACCAACCGAAGTTATTTTCTTTAACCATTTGAATTCCATTCAGAGTTATTGATGTGCTTTACCACGAGCGTTCCAAACGCAAATACACTGCTGCATACACATCACTTTCACTTATCACCACTACCATTCTTGCGTTTCCATTGTAACAAAATATAGTCGAGTCGTGTTTAGTGAGCAAGGTGTTTTTAGGCGATAGGCCTGACCTTCACCAGCTTTTCAATTTATTCGAAAACGCCACCCTCGATGAGCAACACAGATAGCGCGCTCAGTAGCATTCGCTTTCGCCGCCCGCAACTGAACGTGCTCCTCTAGCCATCATGTAACTGCACACTCCGCTAGGAAATTTGATAAAAGTCATCTGGTGAAGTTCTGCCGAAGCGACGTCCACATTCAGCTCGCTAAACGCGAAAGTTGATGCGACAAGACAAGACAACCGCGTAAATGTGCACGGCATTATTACATCACTCGCAAACGGAAATGAATTCCAGCGTGCGCACATTCGCCAAGACAGATGCTCAGATTCGCAGGCGCCCTGCGTCTCATGTTTGCATGTTGTTACTATTTCCGAAACGGAGTCCCCTAAGATTCTTTCGTTTGACAAAAACCACATCTGTGGATTCACATATCTTACCTTCATGATAAGGTAAAGGGACTTTTCAAATAATTCAGTTAGGTTTAGTTATTCATTGTGGGTGGACATGCACAGCAGATGAAGTATGTCACTTTATATACACATAGTGCCAGCCAGCTCACACACAACAACCAATCAGCATTGGCAATGCAAGTTTGTTTGTGTAATTTCGTCTCTGCAGAGCGAAAGCAGTTCAACCACGCACAGACAAATCGTCTCAAGTTTCAATCGTTTGAAAAGAACAAACGCTAACATTTTCAAAGAGCCAAAGAACATGCCAGTAATTGCACTTTGCTTAACCGCGCACATATTTGACGGCCTTGCTCCGTGGTCGGCGCGTTACGCTGCCTTCTTTAAAGATCTCTTTCGTCTCCATCGAACCTTGGACCTGTAGTTTCGTGCAAAACGAAGCCCCAGCCAACCACCAGTTGGAGAAAAAGCCGCAGCAATCGTAGCTTTTTTGAGAACGCTTGCACACATTATGCAACGGCTCTCCTGAGAATACACCAAGGCACATATTTTAATTAGAACGGCATGGTGACATGCTCCAACAGGCATTGAAAAACAACTGCAGCCAACAGTGCTTTGGTTATTGCCAACAGTTTTGCAGCTAGTTGTTTTTGTAACAAAACAAACTGGAGAAACACTGCACACTGACTGGGTCAGTCTGTGGTTGTCTCACATTCACATTCATACATATCCATCGTGGAAGACAAAAAAATGAATTTCTTCAAAGCAGTGACTCGTGCGACTGCATTCACAAAGCAGGAACCATGGCATTCGGTAAGATGAAACGCACAACTCTGAATTTTTTATTTGTTTCAAAACACCCTCAAGTTATACCATAAGACAATGACTCTGACCGAAATCTGAGACGGTCGACCAACTAAGCATCAGCTATCCATTTTAACCAAATGTACCATATTGTGCACAGGGTTTCGACAGTCTGCTATGCTCACAACACGTTGGCCTGTTCATCGACAAGCCGGACGACTACGGACGTGCACTGACGCAGGCGTCCATGAACGCAGCGCACAACTTTGACCCGGTACGATTCTGGGTGCGCGATCTGGACACGCACGCCGTGCTGTACGGCATGGACATCACGGCGACACAGGTGCTGCTGCGAGACCTGACGCCGCACGCGAACAAACTGATCGCAGTGGCACTGCCGCCGGCGTACAGGCAGCTGGCAGCGACGACCGCTGCGACCGACGAGCGACACGACGCAACACCACAACAGCCGCAGGCGCAGCTCGTCGACCTGGGCGAAATACGCCATCCGACCGGTGGATATCGGCTGTTCACGATACAGCGACATGTCGACAGAAACGAGCTGCACGTGTACAGACACAGGGACAAACGGAGCACGTTGCTGGTGAAGGCGAAACAGACACAGCCGCTGGCACTGCAGACGCTCAACTGCATGGGCATGGCGTTCGATGCAAACAGGCACGGTGCTCGTGCTGCTTTGTGCATTAGTTGCAGAGCTGATTTTTCTGGGTAGACTAATGCGAACAATTTCACTGAACTTCATTTTTTGACAATAATGGCGATGTGCGAAAACTCTGGTCAGTGCTTTTTTCAGAGACTACTAAAGCGGCATTCATGAAGTGGTATTTAGTGACCGCGTAGCTATGGTATAACATATGGCTACGCGTCACCAAATACTGCTTCATGATTGCCCCTTAAAGGATTTAGCACACCGCCAGGTTAGTAGATTCAAAGACGTTGACTCTAATACTACCTTCGAAAAGCAATTGAAACCGTGCTTTTGTCATCATCAGCATAAAACATTGCCCAAATTCAACGCAGGTACCAAGTGCAGACACCGAGCAATCTGCCGCTGGCGACGATTCGCGCGCACGTGCAGTGTGGCGACTCACGTGTTTACGGCATTCACTATGAGCTGGCCGGTGCTGAGGATCAAGAACTACGAGCGGTGATACTTGGCATGGCGGCATTGTTGACGCTGAGGGTGGCCTACAGTCAGCTGTGTGACGCCATGGACGAGCACTACATCAGGGCACATGCAGACCAGAATGCTGAACACAACTAGTGTAGAGTCAACGATTTGTTGCGCTCTGCAACCTTCCTCAATTTACTGTATGTTTTATCAATCAAACACATCTACTCTTTTCCAAATGCATTTCAAAGTGATTTCATCAAATCTATTCTTTTCCAAATGTTAAACTATTCTTTGATTACGGTTGCTCAGTGCATTTAATCTCTGTGATCTAACGTAATCTTTGTACTTCACATCCATAAAATAAAATACCAAACGCATGAAAACGTTTTGGGGTTTTGTTGGTTGTGAAAGTGCCGCGTAGCTGTCGCTTGCGCCTCAGTTACAGAGGCGCTACGCGACATAGTTTCGACGCCTGTTCGTTGAACTGGGCGTCTGGGCGACATAGGTGAAGCACGCCGGGCCAGTAGGTAACCGGTTTAGTTTGTTTTATCTTTAGTAAAGTTTTAGCTTCA